>JAPZDY010000006.1:6708011-6721560 GCA_029783645.1 Ctenochaetus hawaiiensis | reverse complement strand
AAAGTAAAACAGTAAAATATAACTTATTCATAGGAGTATTAACCCATAAATCTAATTTATGACAACATGTGTATGCCCAACTATTCATATTTCCTCCCATGAGTCCTTCTTTTATATTTGGTATAATTAGATAATTTCAACACTTAGATACTCGTAAATGCAGAACCATGTCACTGAGTGCTGTTATATTGATGTATAGGCCTTTTAAAATGCAGACATTTTAGATTCTCATTGGGAGAAAAGCACATATGTTACTAATATATTTAATGATGCCTTTGAATGCTGTGACGTGACAGTAAGGTGGCATGTAATAGCTCTATTCAGCAGATAAATGAAGCTCAAGCACCATTAGTTTATTATGTACAGCTGTGCTTTTCCTACTGTGACAAGTCAAAATGTCTTGCATTGCCACTTAAGATCTTGCACACCAGCACACGTTTTCTCTGGCTGTTCAGACCTTCGCACAGGCTTGACGTGGGTGGAGTTCACAGGACTTAATGTCCTAAGGATGATGATGGTGTTGTTTTTTCCCTCACAAGCAGGTGCACCAAAATAACAGAGGACAAGGGGAGATGTGGATGAAGTACTGTGTGTACAAGTACATTCCTGACAAATGGATAGCTCAGCCAAAATAAGGAAATTTCCTGTGTGGGTTTACGATGAACACACAGAGCCTTAACGTAAAGGGCCGGAATTTTTTTCAGGCTATTGGTTATTCCAGTGCAGAAACAATTAACCAATGCCACAAACTTGATTAAAGACAATTTTCAAAAGGAATTTATTTATTTCGCGAGCAAAAGCTTTTCATATTTGAGCATTAGCTTTTTTGTATTTATATGACTAAATAAAGTTTTATTTTGGGAAGGATGGTTAAACAAAACGGGCAAAACAAGTCATGTTGGGCTCTGAGATAATGTCATGGGAGTTGTCACTATTTTCTGGCTTTTAAAGTTTCAGTGTGAAGGATTTAGGGACACTTATTTGTCACATATGGCAAAAATGGAAAATAATATTCATATGTATGTTTGTCATTAGTGTTTAATCAGTTGAACATAAGAACTGTTCTGTTTTCATTACATTACAATAAACCTTCCATGGTGTCTGCAATATTGTGAAAGTAAAAACCAAAACACTCATTCTAAAGAGGGTCTTTCAAATGTTCTGCAAGTTTCCACCATAGGTTTTCCTACACAGTTGAAAGGGGAGGTTGAGCTAAGGGATATTCAGTTCAGGAAAATCTATTATTCATCATTAAATGCCACTAAATCCAACACATTGGACCTTTAATACATTAAATGGCTCACTTATAGAAAAAGGAGTATGAAAAAGAGTTTATAGCTGCAAACCTGCTAAGGCTAAACTGTCACATCACAGAAGTGTTGGATGTAGTTAATGTAGATTGCAGGACAATGTTAGTATATCACAAAACAACAGTTTAGGCAGATGAAAAGAGGTAAAAATGAAATATGTGATTTCATTCATTAGAACTGAAAAAGCAATAGCTGACAGCCCCTAAGTTGAAATACCATTCTTCATTATAGTTCAACATGGAAGGTCAAACTCAGTCAAGAGCAGTCTCCACTGCTGTGGGCACTCTGCCTCTCCTTCCCTGCAAAAGTAATGATCATAGCAACAGAAGAGAAGCTTCTCAAATTGGCTGTCGAGCAGTCTGTCCTCTGGGGAAAGAAGACCACGCTACACACCCCAAGCTGTTTCTCTATTGATGCATGGTGTTGGTGTGTTCTGCAAAGAGACATCTGTTTGTTGGTGGGGTAATTGTTAAGTCTCTTCATATCCGACAGTGACCTGAATTACCATGTAATCTCTGAGTCTGCATTTGAAGAGCCACTTTCTTCCTCACATGTAAAATCGTCCTCATTGTCTGCTGTTTGATGTGTGCATGTAACCCTTTTTCTGATGGCTTCACAGCAGAAACTACTAGTATTTGGACCAGACAAGGTCAGATTGGATGGGTGGGAGTAAGAGGAGTGCAATTGCAAGCACAATGATTTGAACGTGAAAGAAAACATGAACATTCAATATAGATAAGTCATTAAAAAAGGCTAACATTTTAATAAGCCATCCATTCTGCAGTTACAATTAATAACAGAGTATTTAATCATGGGGCACAAGTTTCTCTCTTTTAGGCTTCTGAAAATAAAAATTCGAATAAATAATTCATGATGCATTCTGCAGGAATAAATAAAGCCAGCAGTTGTAAACAGTATTTAGTTTTTAAGAAATTGATATTTTGGACTGTTCCTGTGGTTCAGGGATTAAGGCGATAACCACAGATTGATGTATCTTTGCTTGGAATCTGATTGGAGAATTTGTTACATTTTTTACTTTCTTGTTTCCTGTCACTTCTCTACTATTGCTATCTAATAAAGGAGTAATAAAAGAGCTGTTTCTCATAACAACGCTAATACTTGACAACAATAATATTTTTTTTGCAGTTCAGTGCAAATAGTCAAACATTTAAAAAAGACAAAGCAAGGGTCATTTTAGGAAGGTATTTTCCACAACCTGACAATCCAAAACCTTTTCTTATTTATGGCTCATAAATGATCTCTAAGGCAAATTTCAACAATAAAGCAATTTACAACAAATAAATCCTTTATATAAGGTGTCTTGAAAGTAGTACTGCAGTTTTTGACATAGTTTTGAAAGAGGACTATCACCTCAGAATGGGAAAAAAGATAAAGCATGATATTCCCATAGTCTTGCTTGTGTCTGCTGCCTTCCGTGGGCTGCATGATATGACATGACTATTTGCAGTGGATGCCATGGCAACAACATGTCACAATAATGTCACTTTTTGATGAGGTGGTTGTTGCCTCATGCACACATCAGTTTGTAGATGAAAAAAAAGAGAGGAACTTATTATTTTCTTTTGCTCTGCCTTTCACTTTCCTGTGGCTGTGGGTTGCCCGGACAAGAATTTAGTGTTGATGATTCCAGAACTTGTGAGCCAAGTTTAAGTGTCAGGAGGTCCCCAAGTGACAACTCCAATAACATCTTTGCTCCTCTTTCCTGACATTCATGTCAAGTTACAAAAAAACTGAAGTTACTTTAATAACTCAGGTGATGACCTCATGAGAACCCATATAGTGCTAAATGTATAGGTGGCCATGGAGAAGAGTAGATTCACATGAAACTAGGGAGCTACTTTATTACCAATGTAGATACAGCCTGTGTTTAATGATGATTATACAATATACCTGAACACAAAGAAATGATATACATACATTACATACATACATTGATATACAAAAATACTGACTCCATAACAACTGACTTTACATCTCATCTCCTCTGATTCATTTCATTTATTAATTTTGCATTTCTCCAGGAGAACAACATTCTTGTGCTGCAAAAAAAAAAGTTATTAATAAACACAATTAACCATTCGCATGAGTTAATATCAAAATGGATTTTTTGCGGACTACTGAGTTGCTTAATTTATTAATGAAAATATGTTTATGAATGAAATACTTAAATTAGAGATAAAATGTTTTTTTTTTCTTTTTTGTAATATTGTTAAGGGCCAGGCAAACTATCCATCTTGTTTTTTGTAAGTCTTCTTTTTCTTCTTCTTCTTCTTCTTCTTCTTCTTCTTCTTCTTCTTCTTCTTCTTCTTCTTCCTAAGAAATTATATTAATTATTAATTATATATATTCCTAAGAAACTTGGCACATAGGTCCTGTCCAATGTCAAACTTCCTCAGCTGCAAACACAAGCCTATAGTCCTTATCGTGGTGCTACAGCAACCATCTACATTTTTAAAAAGTTTGCAAATTCATAACAAATCATCCATATGTGCTACAGATTTGCAACAGTATAGGCCAAATTGTGAAGAAACTTTGCATACTTGGCTGTGGTACCAATTATGAATTTGGATTATCACTTTCTTCCCTGACCAATTCACACACCCACACCAGGGCACTATTTTAGTCACAACCATTCCCTGTTCAGCAGACTGCTGAAAATCTTACAGTGTGTAACATTTTCCATGCTGTTTCATGTCACTGTTTGGCAACATTTTCCAATAGTGTGTTTGTCATTAATCTAAAGGAACAGTAAATTGTGAGCTACCAATTTTCCCCTTAACTTCAGCATTCAGTCATGTGAGAAGTCCTCATTTGTTAATTTGCTCTTGGCCCTTATACCAGGTGGTGCAGAGCATCTGTAAGGTTTCACAAAAGGTTAAATAAAATTCAGAATAATTAGTTGCACTCAGAACATGTTACATGACAGACATTTTTTCCATTTGGATGGAATGCACAACACTGTGCCCAACTAAAACCGCTTAAGTGTTAAAAGCTGCGAAATATAGGCTAACCTATCCTAATCCTACAGTTTAAAGCTGGAAAGTAGTTAAAGACAAAGGGATTGATAGTCTACTTTTGCCCTTGACTAAGAGACAGAGGGAGGGAGATAGAGACAAAGTATATGTGTGTTTGTGTGTGAGTGTGTCTGTTTGTGTGTATATATATATATGTGTGTGTGTGTGGGTGTGTGCAAGACAGAGAGGGAGGGAGAGTGGCAGAGAGATAATCTCTTTTGTATTTTTGATCCCTAAATGTGGTGGTTGTGTCCCCTTATCCCAGCCACTTATTTCTGCAGTGCGTAAGTGATGCCATGCACTTAGGCTGTGAAAAGCAGGTCAGTATGACCACTGAGAGAAAACCACATATGCATCACATGGATAGCTCTGGGATTATTCCTCACAAAATGTCTTAATTCCTCTGTTCACTAATGATCCAGGGAAAATGCCCTCTAATCTCCATTCCATTAATTAAAAAGAGCATGAGCCCATGGAAAACCTCACCATCTGCTGCAGTTTCTTTCCTGCAGACAGATTGTGTTTTCAGTTTTTAACCAAGGGAACTGGGTTTTTCAGAGCAAACGGGTGGAGCGTGCATTAAGGTGGATGGTAAACAGATACAACTGCTGTATTTGAGTATTAATACTCTGAAATATGCTGTAAAAGATCTCTTTTAAACAGGAACAATCCTTGCCAGGGAACTGTGATGACGTCTGGGAATTTAAGCTGCTTCCTGAGGACATTTTACAATTTATGGACTTCAAACTCACACTTTACATAGTTTTACTATAACATTCCTCTTTAGAGGCGTGACAGTCATTTAATAGCAAGTCCCTATTTGTATTTTATGAGAATTCTGTAATACAGTTTATGTATTCTTCCAAATGACTGCCATGATTCTTTTTCATTAGGTAAGGCTTTAACCCTGGTTTAATTTTATACTTTCACTCATCTTTTTATTGATTTGATCGAGGCTCAGCTGAAATTGTTACTTCCACTAAGAGCATAAACACACACAAAATAGATTTTCTCATTGATTTACTCCTACAACTTTAGTTTCTTATTAAAATAAGTTCATTGAGAAGTTTCTGATAGATTAATTTCATTTTACATCTATGAGGAAATTGCATTTAATTTTGCATTGATTTTCCGATATCCTGCTCTGTAAAAATATAATACTCTATTAAGAAAGTACTTATAAAGGTAAAAATAATTTAATTAAAATTACAACAGTAACTTTTCAGCGGTTCTGTGAGTTAGAGGCAATATCCTGCAGGAGGGTTTGCTTATATCCGATTATGCTTATCTATATAAGTGCAAAATGATGAAACATTCTTATAAGATATTGAATCAAGTAAGTTTGACCTTCGGTCAAAGCCTGGAGACTGTGACATGAATGTGATCGGGCCAGTGGGCAAGAAAGATTATCCGAGCAGATGTCGTTTCCCCCCTATTGGAACAGTAGGGCCAATAATAAACACGCGCACACTGACACACAAAACGCACGCTAATCTGAGATAGGCTAGTAGCCCTTGCACATCCCTTTCTCTCTCCTCTCTTTTCTCTCAGGCAGACAGTCGCTGTTCCAGTCCCACCAATGTCAAGTTTTTCCACACTGTATTTTGCAGAATTCTGCCTCAATCATTTTGTATGAGTACATACAGACAGCACAGACATAGTCCTTGGTGTGAGTTGCGGCATTGCTTCAGCCTACAGATGGACACACAAGGGGCGAAGAAAATACTTTATGGGAAATGGCATGCGGTATGCCGTTTTGTTTTGTTCACTTGTTTCTTGGATGCAGTCAGGGGACAGATTCGCTACTCAATCCCTGAGGAGCTGGAGCATGGAGCTTTTGTTGGCAACATTGCAGAGGACCTGGGTTTGGATTTGGACAAGCTCTCTGCGCGCAGATTCCGGATAGTCTCAGGTGCCAAGAAGCAATATGTGGAGGTAAATTTAGAAAATGGAGTTTTATTTGTCAATGAAAGAATCGATCGTGAAGAACTATGCGAGCAGAGTTTGTCCTGTTCTTTTCACTTGCAAGTGGTCATAGAAAACCCGCTGGAGCTGTACAGGGTGGAGATGGAAATTCTGGACGTGAACGATAACTCTCCTAGTTTCCCTTGGACCGAGTTTAATCTGGACATATCGGAGTCCGCTGCGCCAGGATCCCGTTTTCCACTCGAGAGCGCACAGGACTTGGACGTTGGCTCCAACTCGCTCCGCACCTATTTACTGAGTGTAAATGAACATTTCCTTTTGGATATACAGACGCGCAGTGATGGCAGCAAATTTGCGGAACTAGTCCTCCAAACCCCACTGGACAGAGAGCAGCAAAGTGCGCATCAAATGGTCCTAACTGCGGTGGATGGGGGCGCGCCAGAGAGATCCGGCACTGCGCAAATTGATATCACCGTTTTGGATGCAAATGATAACGCTCCTGTGTTTGATCAGTCGTTCTACAGAGTGAGGCTCGCTGAAAACGCACCTAAAGGCACAGTTGTCATAAAACTAAACGCGTCCGATTTAGATGAGGGTCCCAATGCTGATATCACCTATTCATTCAGTGGTCACGCTCCCATCAAAGTGCGCCAGCTTTTTAGCGTAGATTCACGCACTGGGGAAATCAAAGTCAAAGGAGTGATCGACTATGAAAAAGCCAGGATGCATGAAATTTATGTTCAGGCTAAAGATAAAGGCCCCTCTGCTGTAGCAGTTCACTGTAAAGTGCTGGTGAACGTTTTGGATAAAAATGACAACCTCCCAGAGGTGATCTTGACATCAGTGTCCACACCTGTGCAGGAGGACGCGCCCCCGGGAACGGTGATAGCCGTTATCAGCGTAATGGACAAAGACTCAGGAGAAAACGGGAATGTGGATTGTGAGATCCCTCATCACATCCCGTTTCAGCTCCACTCATCTTTTAAGAACTACTACACGTTAGTAACTTCTGACTTTCTGGACAGAGAGGCAATCGCAGAGTACAATATCACCCTTACCGCCCGAGATATGGGCTCTCCGCCGTTATTCACTAGGAAAACTATTTTAGTCCAAGTGTCTGATGTGAATGATAACGAGCCTCACTTCAAACAGCCTTCATATACCGTGTATTTAACTGAGAATAACGCACCGGGGGCATCCATTTGCTCGGTGACCGCTCTGGATCCCGATTCTGGTCAAAATGCATACCTCTCTTACTCTATAATGGAAGGTGATATACAGGGAATGCCCGTGTCGACCTACGTGTCCATCAACTCAGACAATGGCAACATTTACGCGCTGAGGTCCTTCGACCACGAGCAACTTAAAAACTTTCAGATCACAGTTCAGGCTCAAGACGCCGGTTTCCCTCCTCTGAAAAGCAACGTTTCAGTGAATATCTTTATTTTGGACCAAAACGACAATGCGCCGGTAATTGTGTCACCAGTCTCTCAAAACGGCACGGCGCCCAGCGAAGCAGTGCCCAGATCAGTCGACGCCGGTCACCTTGTCACCAAAATCAGAGCGGTGGACTCAGACGCAGGTCAGAACTCACGTCTTTTTTATCAGCTGCTTCAAGCAACAGACCCGAGCTTGTTCAGCATTGCTCTGTACACGGGCGAAATCAGGACGATACGCCAGTTGGTGGAGAAGGACCCCACGAGGCACAGACTGGTCATTCTCGTGAAGGACAATGGTCAGCCACCCCTCTCGGCCACAGTTTCCATCATCCTGTCAGTGGTTGACAGCCTGCCAGATTCACAGCCCGATTTGGGTGACCTGTCACTAGGCCCGCATCACAACTCTAACTTCACCCTGTACTTAATCGTGTCTCTGGGCGCAATCTCCTTCACATTCCTGGTGGCTATTATCGTCCTGGTTGCAGTGCGGAGACTGAAGGGCAGGCCGTCCAACAGAGGGTCCAACTTCCTCTCCGTCAGCGCTTGCTGCTGCTGTTGCTCTCGCTCAGAAACATCCACCACCACAGAAGTGTTCAAAAAGTCCAACTTGAACGTCCGGATGTCCACAGGCGCGTCCGGCTGCGCGGAGGCAAACAGCAACAGCGCGCTTCCCCAGGTCTACTGCTATAAAATGTGTCTGACACCGGAATCGTCCAAAAGTGACTTCATGTTCCTAAAGCCTTGCAGTCCAGTGATGTCACTTCAGCAGAATAATGCCAAGAGCACAGACTACCTGACTTCTGGCTGGAGCGCACTGGACCGTAATGAGCTGGCCAACAACAGAGCAGCAACCCCGAACGAGGTAATAGAGCGAAATATCAAAACATAACAGAGGGATTATTTCTCTTATCAACACTGAATAACACTTAACGCAACACTAGACTCAATTTTGTCCCTAACTAGTAGTCCTGTTGTCTCACTTTAATTAGAGATGACAGAGAGGTTGACTGCAGGGGCAAGTTCCACTCTAGGGAACGCGCTAACGAGATATCATAGTTTGCTGTTAATTAATTTATGTTTTAAAAGGATTCTCCTCTAAAGGATGCTCAACTGTAAGATGTTATGGTAAATGAACGTGTGAAGAATAATCAGATAAACACTAGAGATGTGGTAGCATCGCTTTTTCGACCCTGGTTTGTAATCTATAGGATGAAAAACAAACTTAAGCTCTGGCTGTTTCACAGTTTCATGTTTTATGTATGTAACCCTTTGGAAAGTAAAGCCTCAACCAACCCACATGTTGCGACAACATACAGTCAAATTACCACAGTAAGTGAAGGTGACAGACACAAGGATGAAAGATGCTGCAGAGATAAAAGAGTTGTTTTTTTTTTTCAAAGACATGAAGCTGTCTCTTGATCTTGCTGCTGTATTTGTGTTGTAGTCACCAGCATCAGTGTATCCATTAACATTAAACCTCACATTAGTCACATAAGCAGATTAGTTCCCCACTAATTATGCAGTTTTTGGGATATATGAGGTCATTATGTTGTTGTTTTAGAGAGCCTATTATATAATTTGTCAAACAAAGAAATAAGAAAGAATAGGAAAATGTAATAGTCTGGTAAATACCTTATGATTTAATTTACTTTCCTAAAGTTTTCCAACTTTTGCACTTAAACTTGATTTTGATTCATCTTCTTTTATGGAACTCATTCAGTTTTGGTTTTAAATTTTAACAGCAGACCATAAGGCATTTCAGCTATCCATGTGTCATGCTGTACCTCTCATGTGTATCTTCATTACATGATTGCACTTAAACCATAGACATAAACTCTCTCTGGACATAAACTACAGTTAATCTTATATGACTACTAAGTTTATATTTAATGTTTCAACCATGTAGCTCAAGTATTCAAATAAAGACTGGACCTGGACCAAGAACCAACGCAACTCAGCATACAAGAGGTAAATACATAGTTGCACCAATAAAGATACACACACATGTTCAAACACAAACAACATGCACACACCTAAATGTAAACTTGTGCTGTCTCTTTTCTCTTCAGGTATAGTTCAGGAAATATGGAGGGCACTCTTTCCCGTCACCAAAAATATGATGCGGATAGATTTTCCTGCTCTGTGGCACCACAGTACTGGACCTGGGGAAACCATATGAAAGGTAGACTGCAACTGTGCAGTTTGGGAGCATTACTGTTCACATGAAAGAAAGTAGGTGTTGGGGTGGGGGTGTTCTCTGTGTATGTGCCAAAGGATTTAGCCTGAAATATAAAATGGTAAACTGAAAAGCAGATAATACCAGGCCCTAAAAACTGCGGGGGCATTTTTTAAAGCACCAACACGAGGATTACTTCAGTCCCTGCAAGAAGTGTTTTAGCTTCTTTTGCGAAGAGGCTGAAATTAAGACGATGCCTTTAAAGCCACTCTATTCAGATTAAGTACACTGTATGTAAATATGGGCTCTTTGCAGAAATAATCTTCTGATACAAACTGTAATTTATGCGCATTTTTACAGACTGCAAGATGTCTCTGGAAGAGGAGGCAGTTCCTAACTACTCGTGGGCTCCAAAATACACTCAGCCTCACTCTGAACCACCAGACTACCAGCACAATGTATATATACCTGGCACCACCTCTGACTACAGCACTCTGAAGCTGGCACCCAGAGGGGAACTGGATGTGTACAACACCTTCTCTACTTTTGGAAAGAAAAAGAGATTCATCTCACACTACGAACAGTCTTTTGACAGAGATGATGGTCTCATAAGCAATGTCATCTTAAAATAAAATCCAAACAATTCTGTACTGTGCTCTGTGTAGGATATATATGCGCCCTTAACCAGTTCCATAAATAATCATTATTGCTTCTCCACTGGAAGTGTTGTTCTTGCAGGCTGACAGATTATGTGTCTCTTTTTTCCAGTGGAGTTTAACATTACAACTTACAACAAGCTTTTTTTTAATATTTGTAAATATAAAAAAAATATAAATAAAGTAAATCTATTTGGACTCATAGCGGGATCTTGAGGCGGACTATCATAAAATTATAATCTAGTTTAACTGGAACATTAAAAAGAAGGCTGTGTGTGTCCAGCAGCAGTGACCTCATGTGATTTGTGATTTGATTTGTTTGGAGGCTGCTGGTTTTTAGAAGGTCACAGTGAATGTCTGATTTTAAAAAGGGTCATGATTCCAGCAGCTTGCAGTCTGTCCCTTTTCTTATAGGAACGGCTGTGCTGAGTGCAATGCTGTGTGCCAACTGTGCTAAAGCACAAAATTTATAACCTTCAAAGGGGAGCTTTTTGCTTCATGTCAATATATTTTAGATATATGTTATAGCAAAAATATAGCTGTTGGATTCAACAGCAAGAAGAATATTTGAGGGCACTTTTTTCACAAATGCTGTAAATCCTGGTTGGTTAATCAAGCTTTACTGCAGTCAAAGTTGTCTCATGCGGTCCATTGCTATCCTCCAATCATACCTGATACATTTAGTGACATGCATTTGCTCACATATCTGTGTGTGAATGCAGTCCAAGCACAATGCAATATAAAAGTTTTACACTCCCAGACTTAAAATCACAGAATTATGACATTAAAATGATGTTTGTAATCATGCGACATGTCCATCAGGTTCATTGAGTAGTTGTATGACAAATAAAAGCCTCACAGCTTTGATTTTTCTCATTGGATTCATGCAGTTGACTCACTCACAAAAGGGTAATCACGTGGGCCTAACTGGTTGTGCAATATACATTTGTATTCTTCATTGAGTGTGACTTGTAAATCTACAGATGAGTATACACAGCTATGCTAAGTGCTGAACACTCTGTATATAGTCTTTGTAGAGCTTATATTAATATTAATAAATTTGCTCCCAATTCTGTAGTTGTTTTTTTCTTCACAGATCATATTTTTGTTCCTGTCAGTGGTGACAGATATGCTGAACCAATGAATTTCTGTTCAATTTTTTCTGATTTAACTGCTAAAATAACTCATTTTTATCATCAATAAACAAATAAATTAAAAAAACAGGGAAGCAATAAAATAATTTATGAAAATTTTCTACCATTAAAAGCTGACATTGAGGATTTTGTTTTCATCAGAGCACAGTGTAAGCATTTTGAATTATAATTGCAGTAATTTTTTGCAAATTGATAGC
Organism: Ctenochaetus hawaiiensis; assembly: GCA_029783645.1. NCBI lineage: Eukaryota > Metazoa > Chordata > Actinopteri > Acanthuriformes > Acanthuridae > Ctenochaetus > Ctenochaetus hawaiiensis. The sequence goes on along the minus strand of JAPZDY010000006.1, from coordinate 6,709,667 downwards.
ATGGCATTGAGAGCACTGAATAAAATGAGGCAGGAGCATGTTTACACAACAGGCTTCAAAAGTGCCTCTCAGAAAACAAGGTGGAGGCAGAGCTGCCACTCATCCCGCCTGCCCTGGCCTTGCATGCTGCCTGCAAAAGAGCTCTTTACAAATTCAGTCATTTTGTGCCCAGACGCTGACACTGAGGTTTGTCTCCAGAGGGGTCAGAGGTGTGAACCGTGGAGTCATATTTCTGAGGCTCCTTCCATCATCCCCACTGTGAGATTTTAAACAGTTTTCCCTGTGTCCTGCCAAGATGTAATCAAGCATAGTGATTTCAGTCAACCTTGTTGATTCTACAAATTGAGGGCATGAGCCCAGGTTTAGTCATGAGGACCCTCACTCTCCAACATTGACACAAGACCACCATGTGGAGCTTGTGGAATAGGAAGCTGTTGTTTTTATATTGTGTTGTGATCTATGGCTCTGAGTGTCATTTAACCTTCCTTTTGACATTCTGGTCAGTAAGCCTGGGGTTTTAACTACTACCCTGGAGATAATCCTCAAGATCTATCACCTCAAACTGAGCTATTGCAGACCAATGGGTTAATCTTGGACTTGGGTTTGACTGCCTCAGTGAACTGCTTTATGCTTAAAAAGCTGATTGCCAAGGTCCAGTTTGAGGCTCACAAGTAGATCCTTCCAATAATGACAGATAATCAAGCCATGCTTTATCTTAGACTGTATGACAACCAAGTATCAGAAAAAGCCAGACTTGGTAATCATGCTATGCCCCATTGTGTTATATAAGCAGAGACCTATATCATACTTTAAGTCTAGATTCTTTGCAACAAAGCTCAAACTGTGCTGCATTATTTCTCTTTATCTCATCTTATCTCACTAACAATCCATAGCTTCTATGACAGAGGTAGTTAGACAGCGGTCAGGCAGAGAAGTCTCCCTTTTCTTCCACTAGAGGGTGCTTTTCCCTCACAGATACCTCCAGAAGACTCTTACCACACTGTATATTTGTGCGGAGTACACATGTTCACTATTCTATTTTGATATTAATCTAAGATAATATGTATCTCCTTTATTACTCTTCATCTGATCACCACATTATTCATTATATTATTATTCACAAGATTGTTTACATTTGCATTTCTATTTTGTAAATGTAATTGAATTTGAATACATTAAATTAAGTCAAGTTCGTTTTACTTAATGCTGTTAAATTACAACATAAGTTGTCTAAAAAACCCCAAAATATATGGAATAGGTCAAGATTACAGTCTATAATTTAATTTAATGATATTCAACAGTTGAGCATATTTCCCAGTATTATTAGTATAGTAAAGTATTAGTATTAGCAATCACTTGGCGGTAGAAGCAAGGAAAAAACTTTAAACATGCAGAAATATCGCAGAACACCAAAAACTATATTAGTGGGGGGAAAAAACAAAATAAAACAGTAACTAAGTAATAGTTATGGCCCTACCTAACCATAACCTAAGCTTTATGTACAGTTGTCCCTCACTATAACGCGGTTCACCTTTCGCGGCCTCGCTGTTTCGCGGATTATTTTAGTGCAATTTTGCATGCTTTTTTTTACAGCGTATGAACGCGCATTGTGTTCTGCGTTCTGATTGGCTAAGGGACTATAGACCATTGTCAATC
>JAPZDY010000006.1:6694387-6707003 GCA_029783645.1 Ctenochaetus hawaiiensis | reverse complement strand
AGTAGTAGTAGTAGTAGTAGTAGTAGTAGTAGTAGTAGTAGTAGTAGTAGTATTATAGCCATCATTCATATGATATTGTTGTCTATTATAATGGCTGTAAGCAGTAATCACCATTGTAACAAAGAAAGTATAAATGATAAAATGACCCCCAACAATCATCCCCACTCCAAAGAGGAGACAGTCAAGGTAGATTTATTTATTTACTTATGGCTTATTATGACTTATGGGGGGGGGGGGGGTGCACAAAATTTAACAATAAACAAACAATATCTCATTGTGATATTCTTTTAAAAAATGTCTCAAAGCATTCACATTTCTAATAAACTTTTTTCAGTGACGTTCACAAGGCATATGGTCAATAAAAACAGGTTTCTTTGAGCCCAGCCTGTGTACTAAAAGTCCAGTAGTAGAGACAATTTAAGTATTTAAATATATCTATAGATTTTTGATTGACATGTTCACAAAATTTTCAACAATATTTCTAGACATATTTCTGTGAATAACATAATTAATTACTAACAATTAATTATTATTATATTTATTACAGCTTTGAGCTTGGGACATTTTGTCTCACCTCTCTATTAACATTTCCTGTCCTTTTTTATCTTAAAATCAATGCCAGTTGCAAAAAATGCTGAAAAATGCTACAATGTGTCATTTTGGAAAAAAAACTCTTTAAGGCAAATAGACTTTCCATGTGTGCACTCCAGCTTTTCATTTCAATGAGGCCACCCTATGAGCCCACACAGATGCTGCCTACGCCCCTGCGGAGCATCACTGAGCGAGCCCCGCTCCTCCAGCGGTACTGTACTGTATATGGCCTACTGCAGCTACAGCTACAACGCGTGGAGGCAAGAATGACACCGGCGTTCTCCTCCAACAAGACAACCTGATCGTAAGAGCGGATCTATTTCATTAGAAGATTTTAAAAAACAACAATGATGGCGCCTGTCATTGCACCTTTACGGACACGATTGATCGTGGCTGTTTTTGCGTTCATTGCACTATGGGGATGTGCGCTTGCCATCACTCGGTACTCTATTCCGGAGGAGATGGAAGAGGGCTCCTTTGTTGCCAATCTGGCCACAGATTTGGGTCTGGATGTTCGCAGTATGGTGGAGCGCAGAGCAAAGCTCGATGTCATTCACAGCAAAAATTACCTTGACATCAACAAAGAAACGGGGGAGCTGATAATCCGCGAGAAGATGGACCGGGAAACCATATGCATGACTAAAACCACCTCGTGCTTTCTGAAAATGGATGTCATACTCGAAAACCCTATTCGCATTTTTAACATTGAGTTAGAAATCATGGACATCAACGACAACGCGCCCGTGTTTCGCAGAAGGACAATGCACTTAGACATCTCAGAGGCAACCCCTCCCGGTGAGAGATTTTCATTGACAAACGCCGTGGATGCGGATGTGGGGGCGAATTCAATCAAGACCTACTTTCTCAGCGAGAGCAAGTACTTCAACATAGACATACAGACTGGCAGCGATGGCTCCAAATATGTCGATTTAGTGCTGAATGGTAATTTGGATCGAGAAGAGCATGCAGTTCATAATTTGATTTTAACCGCTGTGGATGGAGGGGTCCCTCCCCGCTCCGGCACCGCCAGCATCATCATTAATGTCCTGGATATCAATGACAACGCCCCCCTGTTCAGTGCGCCGGTATTTTCTGTCAACGTTTCAGAGAACTCGGCTGCGGGCTCCGTGGTCATGACCTTAAACGCAACAGACATGGATGAAGGCACAAACGCAGAGTTAGTGTATTCATATACGCTGTACACCTCAGAGAAGACTCAAGAGCTCTTCTCACTCGATCCTAACTCAGGTGAAGTCAAGGTGAAGGGTGTGATCGATTATGAAGAGAGTCAGAGCTTTGAGATGCACATACAGGCTCAGGACAGAGGGGCCAATCCGCTGTCAGGTCACTGTAAAGTCATGGTGTTTGTCACAGATCTGAATGATAACTACCCAGAGGTGACCATCAAGTCTGTGAAAAGTGCACTGGCTGAGGACGTGTCTGTAGGGACTCTGATTGCAGTTGTCAGTGTCAGCGACAGGGATTCTGGTGTCAACGGAGAAGTGGAGCTCTCTTTAAACCAGCAGCAGTCTTTACCATTCCTCCTTAACAAATCCTCTGAGGGTTACTTTGAACTGCTGGTTTCAAAGCCATTGGACAGAGAGATAATAAGCAGATATGACATCACGCTGAGGGTGACAGACAAAGGCAAGCCACCTCTATCAGAAAATGAAACCATCACTTTAGAGATTCTGGATGTTAATGACAATGCACCCACATTCTCCCAGTCCTTCTACACTATCCACGTTGTGGAGAATAATCTACCAGGGGCATTGTTGACATCTCTTAGTGCGTTTGACCCAGATCTCAATGAGAACCAGTACTTGGTTTATTTCATAATGGAGAAGGAGATTGTTAACACGTCCATGTCAATGTTGTTCTCCATCAACCCTGAGAATGGTGATCTTTATGCCCTGAAGACCTTCGATTATGAGAGAGAGAGGGATTTCCTCTTCCACATAGAAGCTAGAGACTCTGGAGTTCCCCCGCTGAGCAGCAATGTGACGGTTCACATCGTCATTCTAGACCAAAATGACAACACTCCTCTCATAGTATCACCTTGGCGGGCACAGGGCTCCGTCGTAGAGGAAGTGATACCAAGGTCCACAGATAAGGGTCACCTGGTAGCCAAAGTGATCGCCATTGATGCCGATTCTGAGCAGAACTCAAGGGTCACATATCAGCTCCTGCAGATCAGCGACGCAACCCTCTTCAGCCTGGATCAGTACAATGGTGAAATTCGGACGACAAGAATGTTCAGTTATAGAGATCCAAGACAACAGCGACTTGTGATTGTTGCCAAAGACAATGGTAATCCTGCTCTCTCTGCAACTGTCACCATCAAGATATCAACAGTAGAACATGCCATGTCCTTTTTAGAAACCACAGAGTTGCCAATAGAGTATGACGTCTTCTCAGACCTGAACCTGTACTTAGTTATTGGTTTAGGGGCTGTGTCATTTCTTCTACTGATAACCATCTTGGTTATAATTGTGCTGAAGTGTCAAAAGCCAAAGCCAAAAGCAATCAAGATCCCCCCAGCCAATAGAAACAGTGTAATCAGCAGGAACAGCGTGATCAGCCAGAGAAGCTCCACCATTGCAGATTCCACCTTGATCTCCAGCGATGCCTACTGGTACAGTTTGTTCCTCGCAGAGACCAGAAAGGGGAAGGTGGTCGTGAGACAGCCGATAATTCCCAAAGGAGCTGGGTATTTTGTCTCCAGTATACCTAGAAGCATAGGACCAAGTGAGACCACAGACTCCAGAGCATCCACACTGGAGGTATGTGTAAATAAGGCACTAGGTTTGTTTGAGATTTAGAATCATTAATCCTGATTGATGAACAGGTGCTAAACCTATATCTTAGGGCAGCTTTAGTTAGCTAAAAAGGTACAAACACTTCATTTGAGGGGTGCCTACAGAAAACATAGTGCTGATGAGGCAAATAATTGGTGTGTTAAAGGATGTACTGGAAAAACTATGTATCTTTTTTCTATTTTTGCCTTTAAGGCCAAAAACTTTTTTGTTGCATTAACCATTTTAGGCTTAAAAAAGTAAAATGACCATGTGATTTGTCTTGTTTACCTCTGGATGGAACCTGAAACTTAGAACCTTAATAACTAATAAACTACACAAGTCCACAAAAATTCCTAGTATATATTATACAGTTGTTTAAAGTAGTTCCATTTCTATCTTCTATCTGTAGCATTAAAATGTTACTAGTTTACTTTTGCATTAGTAATAAGACAGTATGAATGTCTAATATTATAGTACCAGTCAGAGTGGCTACTTTTTCTACAGAGCACAAAGTTTTACATGCTAGTAATACGTTAAAGTACATTTACTCCTAATACTGTTGTTCTTTTACTTATGTATGATTTTGATTGCAGGATAAAACTAATGACAAAAAAATCTATTTATATGTAATAATATTGTTTGCTTTTTTGTATGAGTTATGAGTGTGAGGTTTCCAGCAAAGGCTCCTAGATTTTTTAAGACAGTAAAATTAAAATTGGATGCAAATGAGTATGTTTTTTTTAATGTCCCAATGCAAATGAGAGCATTGGCTAACTTCATTTATCAATTAATTAATTAATTTCCAGGTAAGATAATGTAAAGTCATGTTTATGTTCATTATCAGTATGTTTATAGAGCAACCTCTCTGCACTTTCATTGTATAATTAGGCCAAACAAATACCCCTAAACTAAAAATGTGCCACTGCTCAATGTCTTTTGTGGTATGTAGGTCATTTATTGCGGATGCATAACACGCAATCAGAGCATAACTTGTGGGTGTGAGAGGCAGCGAGTACATCAAAGAAGCCCAGACATGCAGGGGCTCCCTTCAAGGACAAGAAAGATATATCTTTCCTAAGTGGGATGCGTCATGGTGGGGGTCTGTGGAATCTCCAGCAGCGCTCCTGCACTCAGGAGACTGTAATCAATGTGGAACCACTGAAACTGATCCAGATGTTGTTTTCTTTTGCGCAGCTGGACCTGCACACTAAACTGTAACAAGTGATTCACTGAAAAATTAAACAGTATGAATATGCATAAATGCACAGGTGCACATGGAGAGCAAGAAAGAGAGAGATGTGTGTGATGTGTGTATATTGTAAGTGTGGGCTTTGAGTGTCACACGTACCACTGAACTTGTCTCTTTTTTCTGTTCTTAAGTACTCAAAATGAAAGGAAGTCCATTCTACAACTGGAGGTATGCTGGTTGCTAACTACATCCTGTAGAGCCACTATGATTGTGTAGACATTTTTTTTATCCCTTTTCTATTTGGTATATATTCTTGGTTTGGCTCAAAGTCTGGTTTGATGACCTGTCACAGTTCCCAATTCAATTGCAAGAATCCAATATTTCCACTCGTCCCCGGCCAGACTCTGTCCCTCACAAATACGTACATTCTGTTCCAGTGCAATGCTATTGTGAGCACTCCCATATAAATTGGCCAGTCTCTCAAGTGCGAAAACCTATCAGCTTACTGAGAGTGGAGATTAGAATAAAATTGGCTGCTGGTCAGTCTTTGTGTTGTGCACATCTGGCTGGTTTGGCAGAGATTCAGGGCAAAGTGCTGGCACAGACAATGAAAAAAAAAATAAAAGGATGATGGAATAAATTGTCCTGAATACGTTCTCAGCATGTGACATACCTGAGAGCAGTGAGTGTATCAACTACGGCCACATCCTTGCACAGGATCTCTGTAAGGGCATGCTTCAAATTTCTTCATAATGTTGTACAATAATGTGGAATTTAATCTTTTCCCCCCTCCATGAATGTAATATTGGCCCACCAAATACCAAATAGCACATTGTGATGCCTGCTTGTGCATGCTTTAAATACACCCCCTGCTTCCCTATTGTAGTAAACAGCTTTGTCATATTTTGTTTTAGCTGTGAATGTTGATTTCTATGAATGATTTGGTAAAAAAAAAATCAGAATGCTCAAAAGTACCGATTTGAATGAATACAAAAAAAAGAAAAGAAAACAAAAGGGAACCTAAATATAGTAACAAGTTATGAATTAAGCAATAATTGAAATGTCCCTGAAACCCCATAACATGTCACTGATGGTGGCAGTAACCAGTCACAATCCACTGTTGCATGAGTGAGGACTTTCGACAAGTTTATATCGAGGCTGACTGTCTGTTTTTGGCTAATTCTGTGTTCTGTGTCTCTTAGCAGGCACCCAGAAGAGAACTGCCATGATATAATCATCTCTTCATGGGAGTCTCTGGCTGAAACTCTTCCCCATGACTCACAAAGAAGATGTAAAACAACTGTCCTCCCTCAGTCCCCTCTGCTCCAACTGTTCTTTCTCTTTCCGGTCCCCAATAGACAAACATCAACCTCAGCTTTCTACCTTCTTTTCTCTTTTAAGCATGAATCTGCATGATTCTACAACATTTGGATATAGAATTGAAATCATTCATTGCAGGGTATCTGGACATTTCTGCAGCTGCCTCATGTAGAAAATCACTCCCTTCTCAACCCTTTGACTCTCCTCAATGGACAAATCTGCCTACTCTCCAGGGTTTCCGCTGTGTGCCGTAGTTTTAGAAACCATCAGTAGCTCAACATACTTGTAAGTCGCCATCATGTCACATTTTGAAAGCAAAAGTTCAAAACACGCCTATTTACAAATACACAATCAGGGTGAATATGATTCTTCCATAAATCTGATAAATATTGAACTGTAGCTGGTTATGTCAGTATTTCAGGCTTTGCACTTCTTGTTTATCTTTTCTGAATAACAATTTCTACTGTAACGAATCTTCTCATGTTCTCAACTAGACACTTCCTGATGAAAATAGCTAATGATCTCATTTTAGACTTCTCCATTTTTTTTACAGTGTCCGTTGTGCTTAACAGTGATGAATGTGTGAAAATGACAAAAAAGAATGAAAGAAAACTGCCAAATGAAAAAAAAAAAACATAGGAGATAATTTTTTTCTCTTTTTATTTGATTGTAGATACTGTAGTTCTATAGATACAATAATGAGGTCAGAGAAGCAAAAAGACTTGACAAAAACATCAGGTGTGCCATCCATTCCTTATAAACATCGTGCTGTTTTTAAACATCTGACTGAGTTATCTGGCTGCAATATTGAATTTTCTGAACCGTGATTGCATTCATGTTCAATTCAAGTATACACTGCAGTATTCAGCCTGTCTTCTCTTGTTGGGGTGAGTGAGCGAGGGTGCTTGAGGGAGGTGTGGCCTCTGAATTTGAGTTTGATATCAAAATACAAATTAATTGGGTTGGGGCCACAATGGGGTTGGGGTTTGGGGGTCAAAGTTCAATGCAGCTTTCTACATAGTACGGTATTATTAAATTTATAAGCTATTATCTTCCTAATCTAACTCTGACTGACCTATCACAGGCTGCTAAAACTAGCAATTGAAATATGAATCGCATTTATTTATTGCACACCATGCAAATGGTATAAATCAGTTAAAAATTACAACTGCAGAGAAAAATTTCAAAATATTTTGTATTAAAATAAATCTCTGTTTACTGAAAAGAGTAAGAATATTAAAATGAATTTATCTTCACCAGGGTAAAAGGGAATACAAGATCCAGGCAAGTTGTTGTTTTATGAACATTCATGTTTTTATAGATATTTTATGTAATAACTTTTAATGCTGCTTTTGTGAGCTTCTTTAAGGGCATTTTGTGTTGCATATTTGTAGTTTAGTGCATATGATGTTGTTTTAGTAGTGCAAATTAGTTAAAAATGAAACTAGAGTATTTTTCTTGACCTCAGTGGTAGTGCTGTTGCACTACTGTAAAGCAGGACTTTAATTTTTTCAGAAAAAAATGAGCTTATTTGAACCAATTATGAGGGTGCTAAATGATCAAATCTAATTAGGTGAGTTAAAGAGGCTGGACAGTGAGAAGGAGAACGTGGCTTTTATTATAGTTGCATTATGCCACTGCTGACTCTGCAAGGAAAAAAAACATTGCCGAACACATAGATGGTGCATAAGGAAGTATAAAGCAGATAAAGGCACTTTGAAATATGCACCAAATCTAAAGTGATGACGGCACTCACTCAGTATTGCAGTAACTATTTCTAGATGTATCGAGCTACATGTTCGGAGTCAGTGAAATCTAACCTCTCTCTTCCTCTCACTGTTGCCTGGTGTTGGTGTTACAGCAGGCTGCCCAGACATAAACACAGCTGGCTGGCTGTTCTGTCAGACTAAAGACATCACGTAATGAGGGATTTCTTGCTGTGGAGTACATGTTATATGTGCAATCACGCCTGAACACAGTTGATTCCAACAGTGTTTAAAGAATGATTACATTGCACATATGATGAGCTCCTTGCGTGCCTTCTGTATTGCTAAAGATATATATGACTGTTGATGAATGAAATAATGGCATGTCATACAGTATTACCAATTACAGTTACCCCAATAATAAAATACCTTGCATTGCTAAGGAATTGTTCAATATGAAGAACCAGTAGATGCATTTACTGTAAATGAAACTGCTTTATACTTTGTGTTTTTTTATACAGTAGACTTTTTTGATATCTTCTGTATTCACTGTGATCAGGAGCACAGGAGGTGCTTGTGCTTGACGTAGTAAAAAGTGTGTTATTTTTCATTTGTGTACTCAGCTCAGTTTTTTTTCATCTGCTAATTTGCCAGTCAAATTGTACAGTTTGCTTCAAGAGTTGCATCAAACCTAATCCAGTTCCATCGCACTTAGTGGATCAGAGACGGTATGGGGAGAGAATGGTCTTGCTTTATTTTCAAGTCAAGTTAATTGTCGGACTTTGATGTTGCTTATTTGGCTTAAATGTTCTGCCTGATCATACTAGTTTGAATAAAGCTTTTTAATCTGTCTTTCTGTTGTCTCTGTGATGGAAATCTAAGTCAAAATCAAAAGTGACTACTAAAATGTGACACAAGCTCTCACTCTCTCTCTTTCCCTCTCCCTCCCTCTCACACACTCTGAAATTCCCTCACACACACATTTTGACCCAGTTTCTCTGTATAACGCTCTGCACTAATTCTTGGAAATTGAAAAGTAAATAAAGGGGACGTGCCTGCAGTTCAAATCGCAGAAGCAGACAAATAATAGCTTTGTCAGGATTAGCAAAAGCCCAGAGTCAAATTGCTTAGTCTGCTCTTCACTGTGACCACACAGGGCTATCAGTCTGCATTCCTATAGGAGGCTGATGTGTGAGAGCTCCATGAATCTGTTATATTTATATTTGTATGAAGTCTTCCTCGGCTCTCTACCTCAGATTGATTTATATATTTTTTAATATTTTTTATTCTTATTATATCAAGAAATGCATAAACACAATTTGTCTGAAAAAAGTGCTAACATATTAACTTAGACAACATCAATGTTTTTGCCTTCAGTATTCTGTTATGTTTAAGTGAGTAACACTATAGAGATGTAATAAAGAGGTGACAAGCTAAATTTGGAACATAAAATTCAAAAAAGTTACTTCATATTAGATAGTTCGTGATCTAATGGTTACTACTCATCTTACCAGCACTTTACAAGATCGGCACTGCTTTATCAGAGGCCTTCAGGTCCTCTGGTTTCTTTTCCTTTAAAAGGAGTGGAAGTAGGTCGAAGAAAAGAAACAGGGCACCTGTGGCTACATTCATGTGGGCTGAGTATCACTCTAACACGAACACTCTTATACTTGCCATAAGGCCTCAATCTCAGTGGTCTGCATTTCCAGATCTGGTGCTGTCCATGGTGCTGAAAAACGTTGCTCTCAGTGTACTTTGAGAATTTACTCTGCAGGGTGCTCTGCTGAATGTTTTTATACAATCACACATCATTTCTTTCTTTTTGGAGCATCTTATGTAAGCATAGAATGTAGGACAGCTGTGAAGAGACCCCCAGATCTCTAAGTGTTCATCAGTTCAGACTGTATGAATGATGTGACATTAAATGACAATATAGTTTGATTATGACACCAAGATTTCCTAACCTAATCCTCTGATAGACTGGTGTTTAAGGAATTTTGTCTTTTCTAAGTGCATGTCGGACTAGATTCAGTCAATCATGGCCTGGAACAAAAACAGGCCAGTCTAGAAAATCAATGAATAGCCTGTTCCTGTTGTTGATATTGCCTGTATTTGTGCCTGTATAATGAATCAAAAGTTTAAAAAAACATTAACCCTTTTTTTGTTAGTTGATAATAAGAGCTTACATTACAGGAAATAAAAGCATCATCAGATGCTGATTTATAGTTTTGAGGAGGTATGTTATTAAGCACTCTATTAGACATCATCAGAGTTTCTTTATGTAGTGCTAAAGTACCTTCTATTCTAGTATTCAGTGTTCTTCATAAATCACCTTAAAATCTTCAGAGAAGTGCATTTGCTGGCAGGAAACTAGACTAGAAAACAGCAGAGTATTGATCCAGTAGCTGTGTTTTGCTATTGAGTACTGACTGTTTCACTATTGAGTCCTGGATTAGAATATTAAAAATAGAGATTTTCAGAGATGGGCACAAGCCGCTTAAGCATATTTTAACCAGATTATGTGGATTTGCTCTATCCTGTCTAGATTTGGTTAGTACAAAAGTCAAAATCAGTTTCAGAGTATATCTTTGCATTGACAGCCTCTCTAATGTGAATCTTAAACTTGGAGGCTAATTCCCTGCTGAAGGCTGTAGATGGCAACAGTCATTTGAAACTGGTAGTTGCATTTTTGTAGAGGGTGTTCTCTGGTGCCCTCTGTCTTTGCTTGAAGGTGTGGAGTATGTGCAGGATGTGAGAGCAAGTGGTGTATCATCCTGTGTGAGAAAGAGAGCTGGACTCATAATCATTGCACACCACTATTACAGCATTTGTCATTTTGATGTAATTTTGAAGAAGATATCCTAAAACTCTGATATAACTGGGCCTTGTCGAGGCAGCTGTAGATATGTTTATCATTGCAACTATCTGCAAGGACCATTAATGTCATTTTAGTCACAAAACACACTCAAAATGCTTCAGTTACAGGATAAAACATGAACCAACAGCAGCTATATTACAAGCTTCTTCCAGGTGTCTTTATGGGGTTTGGGCAGAAGTAGGCCATAAACCTTCTGTTCTGCTAACCAAGATTGTTGTTTTTGTTTGTAAAACCCATGTTGAAATTAGAATTACACCAATATCAGTCAAAGCAGAAGACGGGCTTTGGGTGCTTGACCCATTTGTATGAGTGAGTCAGATCAGCAGAGAAAATACCCTGGCAGGAGCCCATGCACAATGGGGTCATGAGTCTTAACACCTAGAGCCTCCGTTTCCACCACAGCTGGAAGGATAAAGCCAGGAGGTCTGAAGCAAGTGTCCAGTTATGTGCTGCTCCAGCAGAGGTCACTGGGAGGATTGATGTGTCATTTGTTTTATTTTGTGACTGGGCTGTGTGAAGAGATAAAACAGCCATCATGTCGCAGCAGAAATGGATATGAACAGGTTGTCACTCTGATTTAGAGGCACACGCAGGACTACAAATCTATTACTGCATCTGCAAAGTCTGTGATTTCATACTCTAAGATTTCTGCAGACAAAATCTGTCTTGTTGCCTTTATTTTACACTTGTTAGATGTTGTTTTGATGAGGCACGCGCTGCTGTAGATTAAAGAGAATTGATGTCTTGTTTGTTGTAATATTTATGTATAGAAGTGTGTACATGAATAAGGAAACAAGCTTCACATTAAGATGGTAACCAGGGACTGAAGCAGTCTACGCTGATCTGGTGGCCAAGCTGACAGAGTACTATAATGGAGTTAAGTGCAGTGAATTTTAGGCTCCATCTTGAGTGATGCCTGTGGCAGGTTTTTTATGTGTGGCTGCCCTTGCCATTGGGTCACTGCTGCACTAGTTTGTGTCGACCATTCTCTGTTGGTTGGTTGGTTGGGTTAGCTGCATGTAAGCTGGAATGCACCAAAAATCCTGCATGTTTTGAGGAAAAGGATCACATCTGTATATACAAAAATAATTACTACAATAGCTTTTAATGAGTTTTAAGCCCATAATAATAAGGAGAAATGTTATGAAGTTAAATATTTTAGACAATCAGTATCATATGTTGTGGACAGATGGACAGACGGACAGAGTCTTGCTCAAGGACATTGCAGCCGTCTCTACTAAATAATCGTAACTCCACCCTGCTGCCTAATAACCTCACTCATATTAAAATGCTTATTTTAATAAATAATGTAAATTGCAAATAAATATCACAGTGTTTTCTCTTTTGGTATGATTGACAAGGCTGCCATAGACTTTATTATGTTGGGATGTAAATAAGCATAGTTTTGTGTGGGGACAGCACATCAAATTTAGAGTGTTGATCACAGCTGGCACTGATACATGCATCAAAATTGCTGTTGCTATGGAAACACAATTTTCAGAGTCTTATGCAACCGACCCAAAATGGTTCCTATAACCAAGCAGGTGAAGAATCAGCGGTGCATATTTAAACTGAGATGCATATTTTGTTCCAAGTCCTTGAGTGTAACACATTTTTTTTTGCATGGGTGCGTGTGTGTGTGTGTGTGAGTGGTTGTTTTCAGAGGTCAAGCTCAAACACTAGAGGTCAGTGGCTGTTTTTATTCTTTTAATAATTTTGTCTCCTTATGTCTCTCTTGTTCTCGCAAAAATGTAAGAACAACTGATAATCAACAAGTCCAGAAAGATTTTTACATTGCAGAATTCTGCTGCCAGATTAGACTAATCACACATCAGTTAAAAATCATTTTGCTTGAGATTTATCAGGCTAAAATTTATTGGCCAGTGTCATCAAGGTAAAAAAAAAAGATGCATAGATCCCTGGTTGTTTGAGGATATGAAGGAATCAATGAAACAATGTCAATCACTTTGTATTTATCCCCATCTGTTTTTTGTTTGCTTGTTTGTTTGTTTGTTGTTGTTGTTGTTTTGATTGACTTTTACTAAAATCTATTACATTCAAAGATGTATGTGATAGTGGATACTGGCCTAAACCCTTATACTAATATGCAATTACACAGTAACACGTGTAGAAA
>JAPZDY010000006.1:6663922-6683272 GCA_029783645.1 Ctenochaetus hawaiiensis | reverse complement strand
TTATCAGATGTACACATGCAGCAGAGTCTGCACAGACGACTGCCCAGCATGCACACATGTGAGTGTTCCTGTAGGGATTTGTAGATTTTCTTTTCTCCAGAGAAGAGGGGGGAAGTTGTGTACACAGGCAGCAGAGGACATTTTGGACTCAAGTCATACTTGTTAATTCACAGAGTGTGTTTGCATGCACTGTTTCTGCAGATATAGATAGCTTATAAGGCATTGCTGTTTGACCAGATCCCAATTATAGATTGATCCAAAGAGAGATACATAAACTACACATGGTTAAACACAATATGCTAATCATGACGCTGTAAAAGGACCCAATTAAGTAATTGGAAGCACTTATAAATGGCTTCAAGTCTATGCAAGATCATCCCCTAACAATAACAATCGAGTTTCTGAGATTTGGGTTAAAAGCTTTTTGGGGTAGTATAAAAAATGCAGGGCAGAATAAATTATTTGAGTAATCTCATCTTTGTCTTGGTAATGAAATACTACACATGTAAACATGCTCATCAGCTACCTGCATTTCAGAGAACAGGAAATAAGAAGGACCCAATAACAAATGAAAAGAAATTTTTTTTTTTTCTGCATCTGTCTCTTTATTTTTGTAGTAATCATGCTCAAAAGTTTTAATAAAATGCATAATATGGTGTTTTGCTAATTTAATATGAGGACAGCTGGAACATCAGGGACTAATGAGCTTTACTTGTCTCTTATTTGTACTCAAATTTCATAATTTCATTCTAGCAATGCTTCCTACTCATATGTGCAGTCTTCTGCTCCATCTAAGTTTGATTTAATTGGATATTAGTGTTAATTTCTATGGTGCAGAGGGTATCATAATGTGCATCATGTAATCAAGTCACTGTAACGTGACATGGATTAACATAAGTCATCACTGCAATTTGCCGCTGCCACCTCTGGAAATGGCAGCGCCTGTAACGCACATAGGCACAGAGAGGCTCATATTAAGCCTTAACCCCGACACACGCTACACTGTAATGTATCAAACTGCAAACAGCATGTCGCGCCACTTCACTGACCCACATTCTTGATGAAGTCAGTCAGTGTAGAAAACACCAGTCCTGGCTGTGTCATATTACCACCCATTAAAAATGCACCTTTGTATTAGTAAAGGCACAAAAAGCTACACTGCTCCAATGTACATGACCATTTTATATTCATGACAAATCCCTTTTCGACGTAACTACTGTGTTGCAGTTTGAGATAGACTCTGGATGTGCTGCATTGCAGAGGACCCAGTCAGGGTAGGTCCTCCTATACAGTCAGTTCGATATTCATTATAAATGTATGGAGGGGATTCTCAGCTCAGATTCTCTCCTAGGTTTGAAACGACATGAATGCACTCAGCTGTGTATGTTTATGTCAGAAGAGTTTTCAATTTGTAGGTATTTTTTTTAGTGATTGTGTCTGGTCATTTTTTCCACATAATTATTATGTCTTTAAGGTAAAGTTGGGAATTCTTCTCTAAAGCCTCACTGATACCTGTAATTCCTGGTTGCTCTGATTACAACAGCCATCTTCTAAAATCTGTTTTCCTTTGATTTACTTCTTGTTAATCAGGGTTTCTCGAAATTTTGATGACTAAACACCAACTTAGGGAGACAAAATATGACTGAGAGCCACAAAGAAGAAATCCATGAACTTATAGCAGGTTTGTGGCCTCATAAAGAAACTGCAACCACACAGAGTTCATTCCATGGTGGCTTTTCCATCTAAAATCCATATTAAACTGCCGAGCAGTTATTTAAGTGAAGCATCAGACTGAAAAGTGCAGGAAATATCTTATTAAGACATAATAAATCTGTTTTATTTCATTTGTAGAAAAACACAACCATGCTGACTGCAAGATGGGGCTTTTAAGGGAGGGTTACAGTATTTGTGGGAATATTTCTGGGCCAGGCACAGTTACTTCCTAATATCTCAGCTGGTTTTCTGGCAATTTCACTGTGGAAACTCACTGTGGCAATACAAAGATTATGTCTGCATAAACTGTTTTATACAAAAAAGGCCAAATAGATTTGAAATCTTTCACTACATTTTTCATTGTTTCTTTTCCAGCTAATGATCATTGATCATTTCCCAGTCAGAACCAACATAAGGTGACAGTGAACCTCAACAGTCAAAGTAGAATGAAATATTAAAGTTCAGAAAGAAATTCTATTTCCTGACATCAGTTGGCAAAAATGAAAACATCTGAAACTTTAAGAACTCTGCGTTGGCCCCATGTTTTGCTTGTAGCGTTATTTTTTAATATGATTCACTTGTAACAAGATAAACACAAGATACAGCATGCCATTAATAACATTAAATGTCATGTATCCTTCTTGCTTTTGCCACCTGCCATGTAGATGAATAAAAAATGAAGGTGGATTACAATGGATACGACACTGCAGTCATAATGTAGCCTCATCCAGAAAAAGATAAACTAATGGTGGATTTGCACGAGGATGGATACTTCAGTGGTATGGGTGATCTTAATCAAAAGCTGTGATCAGGACACAACATGTGTCAGTGTAACAGGAGTATATTTACCCCATCTTATCCTTGACTGCATCCTTTCTTTGCCTCTTTCCTGCAATATTTAAAACCCATCAAGAATGTACAGAAAAATGCTCAAGTGTAGATATTGGCATACTAAAAGGCCTTCAAGTGGTTTGCCTGTAGAAAGCTTTCACTGTAAAGCAGCCGCAGTCAGCATAACCAGAGGAGCACTTATAACATACACAGTAAAGGCTGTTGGATCTCAACAAACAGGTTTGTGTCTGTTGGATTGAAGGAAAACACAAATAATAGAGTGTACACAAAGTATTGTGATACTCATGAGCTTCCAAAGGTCTGAAACACACCGAAGATATTAAACACTCTGATGTAAAACTTTCAAAAATGGCTTTTCTTCATGGTCACCTGCTTGGCCATAAATGTTGATCCAGTCACTTTGAGGTGATGTCAGCAAAACCCCTCTGATGGTGGAGACTGTTAACATGGCAGTCAGGATCTAACTAACCTCCTAAAAGCATTCTGCATAGTGAAAAAGGAAAAAAAACAGTTGCGTTGCTCATCATTTCAGAGCCAGTCCCATAAATGACACACTCAAAGTTTATCACCACAACTGGTAAAAAGACAGAACCTGACTGAGGTTTAAATGTATCAGCTGGTATGATGATGGCATCCACTGCCATTACTCATAGGTCAATTGATACTTAATGATGGTTTAGTAGCTCTTTATCTTGTTCTGCTGCAACTGCAAATTGTTTTTTTCAGTGAACTGTAAAATCAGCAGTCAGATTAGAGATGAGACACCACATGGATGCAATTCACCAAACAAAACCCATCAACTATTTGTTAATAAGTGCACTTTAGGTTTCAAACCGCACTAATTGAATTTCAGAGTACTGCATGTACTTCTGCCTTAGTGAGTATACATGTTTCTGATCCTTCTTTCACTGAGTCTCACTTGACAGCAGGAGCCATTAAGGTCTAATAAAGTGACCAACACTGCTTGGTACTTTTGACACTGTTAGCAATTATTTTGTGTTGCAATACTCCAAGTTGAGGTTTTGAAAATATCTATACTTCCAGGGAAAACAAACCTCTGTAAGGGATTAAAAAAACTTAAAAACAATCAGTTAAATTTTGTCTTTTTTTGATGAATTTTAACTTGGTTTGCTGAATGTGTTCTGCCTTTTAGTTCGGTCCACATGGAGGAGTCCTCTGTGATGCAGGGAGCACAGGGGATGCTGGTCCAGAACTGGCCCACTGTGTCCAGCGCTGCAGGTGAGTACAAGCTAAGCACTCAGGATGGTTAAGAATAAAGGGTCAACTTTGTTTGGGCAGTTTTAAAAGAAAAGTAATCTAAGTAAAAGATAACTGATTTTTTTTATCTGTACCTATTCTTTTACATCTACATTTGCCCCTTGTCAAGAAAGTCAAAATGTGTGTCTTCAAAATGCTGAACTCTTCTGTTAATTGGCACTATCTAGGACAACAGTGGCAGAGCTTATAGGTCATACAAGAGTCTGTACAGTCCTGTAGAGCAAGCAAAGTAAAAGGTGAAAAAATTAAAGAGGTCTTTTAAAAACCAAGATCACGACCTCTAAATCCCAATTACGTAAACACATTATACATTACAGTTTGTCCATCACATTCATTTCTATCCAACTCAGCTTATTTAGTTGAATTTATCATTTTTATGTGAGAGAATTTTTCTTTGAATATCTACACGATCTTGACTTCCAGTGGGATGTTCATACAGAGCTTAGCTAAGGTGCCAAAAGCCTTGGGCCCTTTATGCACAGCCACAGATAAACAACTGAATCCTACTATAAAAGCATCTGGCAGCATGGAGAAATACAGACAGAAAGAGGCAACTGGTTTTCAATGAGACCCGGGTTGTCTTGAGTGGGCGGCCACATTGAAAATGTGTCGCAACACAACATAAGTGTAAGTAGAACTGGCCTCAGAAATGACCTGTGCGTCATTATTCACAGACACACTGGCTCAAAGCTAATGACTAACATTTTTTCTCAGTCGACTGGAAGATTTTTTTTTATAACTTAAGATTTTGAAGCAGTGTTTGGAACATTGTGAGCTATTTCCTTCCACCTTCAGCCAAGCTTCTATGTATTGATTTTCTGTCTAGCTCAAGGAATTAAAACATAGGTAGAGACCTGGGGGTGAGGGGTAGCATCAGAGTCAGTCACTCGACAAGTCAGTGACAGAATATGTCTCGCAGTCTGCCAGCTTTTCTCTCTGTGGAATAGAGAGCTGGGGAATTGTTCGAAATACAAGCTGTACCAGTTCCCTGTATCTCTGTGCCAGTTTGCTGCAGAGAAATGTGTATTTTTTTAAGCAGATGGAAAGCTGCCACTCTGGTCATGGAAAGACTCAAACAGTGTCTTTGAACAGAATGCACAGTCTTCTGCAGATCTGTCGTGAGTGCATGGTTGCATTAGGAAAAATGCGTTAGGTGCAGCTCAGTGCTCAGGCATAGACGTGTGCTGGATTGCAGGTTGATCCTCTTTACTATGCATAAAGAGGTGGAGCGTTTTGTGACACATTTTCATGTCTGCAGTGAACTGTTATCATGATGGAGTTGTCCGATACGCTGTGATGCATCTAAATGCAGCACCCTCAAAACTGTGTTTATGTAAATGACCCACGGTGCAGATGAGGAGACATTTGTCTAAGGCCAGAGGGGGGAAAGAGGCTGTTACCAGTAATAAGAGAGTACCATTAAAAAAAAAGAGAGAGAGAGAGAGATCCAATAATATTAAAAGGAGAGGATGAGCGGAGGAGACGTACCGGGGGATGGAGGGAAAAAAAGGCGAGGTGCGGGGGGATGGAGAAAGAGAAAGGTTAAGAGGATTGGCAGGTTCCTGCAGTAGTGTTGTTGCTAGGGAACGCCATGTGACCTGTTGCCTGGCAACACTGTCTAACTGAGAGATTGCTGCAGCGGCCGCACCCTCCATCAGCAGGGAGTGGGCGAAGGCAGTTTCCATGGCAACCGGTCATATCTCTGAATGGAAGATTTAGAGACAGAGAAAAAGGAAGGAGCAGGGAGCGGGAAAAGGAAGGGGACTCGGCAAGGGCAGGTGTTTAGAGGAAAAAGAGGGCAGGCGGCAATTAGGAGACAATAAGATGGGACAGAAGGGTTTAGGTCTGTGTCTCTATATGCAGAATACATGTGATATATTTTTATAAAAGCACTGCACGGCTGTTAAATTTGTGCATGTGCCACAAACCACCAGAGGGATTCATTTTTAGATGGGGCTAGACAGGAAATAACATGGCCAATCTTAAATGTAGGACACCAGGTTACATGGAATGAGGCTTCAAACGCCCACAAATCTACGCCAGGTGTCATGGCAACCTCCTTACAAGAAGCTGTACTGACCTGCTAAGCAGCAGTTACACCATAATCCGTTCAGATGCGTGTTTGCTGTGAAATGTAGGCTAATATGAAGCAATGGCAGAGTTACAAATGATCCTCCATGTTAGAGAAACAGTAAGGGAAGCAAAGCTTTGATACTTGTGCAGATTCCTCCGAGCAGTGATGTGACCTGCTCGATATGAATTAGTTTTTCACACACACACACACACACACATGCATGTACACAGGAATATCTCAGATTAATGCCTGGGCCAGGATTCTAATTAACAATGTGAGGGTTTTGGATTTGTCACAGCCAGTGCAGAGAGCTCTGGGATGTCCCAAAACACAGAGACAATATTCACTAGATTAGACGCTGCGCATCCACTTGACATTTGAGCTCAGTTGGTCATGCAAAAGGATATGATCTGCTTTAGCCCCGTCAGGTGTATATAAGCTGAAAACTCTGCTGTTGCTACAGTGAACAACATTACTTCACAGCTAAAAGGCAGAACTTTTATTGCTGTCATATACAGTATATTAATCATATCTGTGTTTGTTTATGTTAACCATTAATGAATTATCTAATATTCAGGTTGTAGCCTCACTGTAATTATTAGGCCTAACCATTAGATGACCCACCACTACCACTACAGTTAAACATATTGATTTCACACACTTGGATCAATTTCAGATACCTCAAAAAATTCACTAAAGGCTAATGTTATGCTTTATTTTCCACAGAGGAAAAATACTAAAGGTCCAGTGAACCCGCTGGCATTAATCAATTGAATTTTTGAGATCACATTGATACCTTTAGAGAACAGAGTCTTTCTGTTTTGTGCGTTTACTGACCTTTCCTCTCCTGTAAACTTTGAACTCAAAAATGTTCTTAGATCTAGCAGGCATAGTGTCATGCTCTTAGAGGAATAAGCTCTGTTTTCTTTTTTGAAGGTATATTTTAAAGGCAGGTTTTTCACTCTGCCTTGGATCAGATTCAAAACTATGGTTTCATATTTTAGGGTTTATAAAATAATCTGTCAATACAAGAGTATCTATGTAAAATGTTCCCAAACTCTTTTGACTGAGCATCAGATCACCTTCCTCTAAATAGTTGCACCAGACAACAGGAAACGGTGTGTGTCGGTTGTATAAAATGGAGGTCCATTGTGAACAGGAATGCAGTGCACCGCATCTGTTTCAATAAGCTCATCCACCGTCTGCTTCACTGTATTTTGCACATCTCCTTTAACTCACCGGCTGTCTTTTCAGTTTTCCTCTTCTATTTAAAGCATGGTTGTCCTCCTCCACATGAGAGGCTGTCTTCCTTGCTGAACCACTGAGAGGCATTCAAAGGGACCAGATCCTCTTCCTGGGTTTAATACCCAGATTAAATACAAACAGACAGACCATACCATCAAATGTCATAATCCTCACAAACAGACTAGCATTACAGTATTAAAGCGCTAACTCCTCTAATGGTAACATAAGATGATAATATCTGATACTGGCTAATGATGAAACAAGCTAAATTACAGAGGTCAATTAACTGCGGTTGGCTTTTACAAAATCATGTAAAAAAGGGTTAATTCATTACATTAACCTTTATTTTAACTGCAAAATATACTGAAGTATTGACCTAGGTAATTACACTATAGCAGAGTAAATAAATGCACACAAGAGATCCCAGACCACTAAGCTTTGTTAAAATTTGGTGATAAAAATAATAAAAAGACAAATCATTAAAATAATGAAAGCTAAGAATCTAAATCTAAAAAAAAAACATTAGTTGAATTAACTAAAACAGGAAAAATGCAACATGAGACAAAACAAAAATCAGAGCTTAACTAAATCTGGACTTTACCTAGCAGTCATGCTCTGAAAATCATTTTATATCCTTGTCCTTTACTGCTTATTATTTAATGTAGCTTAAAAATAAATACTTCTATTTTTGCATGCAGAAAACAAATAATTTATATGTGTCACAGTTCATCTGTTTCAGTCACACTGGTAATGGTATGGTGCTTCTATGTTACTAAAAGGCACAAGATCTGCCCTCTTCTGCTGTACTTAACCCATCCATCCTTTACAACATCATATTTGCATGAGTTCATATATGGTCAATTTTCAGCAGGACATGGATCTCTCATATATGTAAGCTCCCTATGAGAGATGTCCAGTGCTTTTTGCAGGAGTGGTTTAAATGCAGAGCTGCCTTTTAAACAGAGCAGTGCTGCCCGCAACATCCACTATGATTTTTTTTTGTTTTGTTTTTGTTTACATGTAATTTACTCACATACTCCATGAGCTCATAGTAGGGATTCATTTGGACACTGTTTGTATGGATGGCGTGTATTTTAAAATTGTGTACTTCCCAGTGGGACGTTGTTTGAAACCATTCCAGTGCTCCATAATACTAAAAAATAGCCTACAAAGAAAAAATCAAACAGAATCTTTTTGCAAGGGCCTGTGTTTGATCTAAATAAAAATCCAGACTGAAAGTAGGTCAGTGCAGAGGGAACTGGTGTGGGCCTGAGAGCACCGTGTCTGCAAAACCCGCCCACCCCCATCTTTCTTCCTGCCTCTCTCGCTCTCTCTCTCTCTCTCTGTCTCTCTCTGTCTCTCTCTCTCTTTCTCTCTCCTTTTCTCATCTAGCATCAGCTCTCCTTTTCATTTCGCTGTCTTTAACCTTTTGACCTCAATACCTATGACGTATTTTCACTTTACTGAACATTTTTTTTCTATAAAGACACGCTTTTCTTGAGCATCTTTTTTTTTTCAACCTGCTGTCTGAGCTCTTTCTTTGTCACATCCATGTTTGTTCACTGAAGGTTGAAACGCTGTCTCGAGTCTCCCAGTAGAATTTAAGTGCTGCCATCATCCAAATAAAAATACAACTCATATTTCCAAGTGAAACATGCCTGTGGTCTAAAGGTTACTCCCCACCAATGTTCCCTCCTGTGGTCTCTGCTGAACTGCTGTCCTAAAAATTTCCCCTCCCTGTGGCTATCCCTCCATTGTCAGGCTATTCCCTCGCATGCTTTTGCCTGATTCCGATTATTCCTTTATATGTCAGATTTTGTGAACATCTCAGAGACCAAATAATAAAGTTTATGTTGGGGGAAAGGCATGACAAGCTGGAAAAGCAGCTACTGAAAAACAACTCGAATGAAAAAAAAAAAAAATAGCCACCACTTGCCAGCATTCAAATATAACCAATATGTGTACAGAGCTATTGTGGAGTTGATAGGGGAATTGTTTAATATCAAAGAAGAAACATGCTTTGTTGCTGAAAGTTTGATAAGATTGATGCCACACTCATACTTGTATGGCAAATAGAAAGCTGGAGCCAGCAGCTTGGCTCAGCACAAAGACTGGGAACAGAAAGGAACAGGTCACAAATGTGTTCAATTTGTACAGACAGCAAGGTGTGAAGACGAAAATTGGCCATTTTACAAAGGATATATATCGGAGTCTGTCTCAGCTGGGATGAACATTTTAGTGGAGTGTCTGCTGGTTGCCTGCTGTCTGCTAAAATAGGAAATAACCGGACACATAATCCCCTGTAAAATGGAGAGTTATGGCTTTTTAATTTTGGTTTTTGCAAAAATTACATACATAACTTACACGAACATGTCATAAGATGTTAGTTTACTTTCTAGAAAGAAAGATTCGGCTGCCTTTGGAGTGTGACACACCCTCCTTTTCAGTCTCTGGACCAAAGTTCTGTTGGCAAATCCTGTGACTTTGTTGCCACCTTGGCAAGCCTCTTCATGCAGTTATTTCTGGCTAACGAGACCATGAGTCTATCGAAGTAATTGGAGAGAAAGTCATAACTCCACTTTTAGTTGTCACCAAGAAAACTGCATATATGAAATCAGCAGTGAAATTGCACTAAAACTGCTTAAAAGGTTTGATGACTTTGCCCCAAAATAAGGTTTTAAACATAGTTCTCCCACATATTTCTCCTACTACGTGTGTGCATACTAAGCTAGGCTGCAGGCTATAGTAATTTATTTTACCATACAAACACTATATTGATTTTGTTGTATCTCGCTATATTGGATTTTTCTCATATAGTTCTAAGCACATTAAATAAAGGTAATGAGTAGCCATTTTTGACATGATTTCTTTTTTTCTTTTTTTGGGTAGATGGAGAGGGTGGTGGAGAGCTATCACCCCCAGTGGGCGCTGGAGTCAACAGCAACAGCTGGCACTTCAGATACGGTGCCGCACAAGGCTACGGCCCCCCTCAGCCACTGAAGCCTGGGGAGATCCCTCCTGAAGCCTTCATCATCCCCGGATCCCCAGCCATCATTTCTATCCGCCATGACCCCGGCCCTGTGGACGACAAAGGAGACTTCATAAGCTTTGGCAAGAAGGAGGAGGCCAAGAAGAAGAAAAAGAAGAAGAAGGACAAGAAGGACAAGAAGGAAAAAGGAAAGGATGACGGGGGGGATGAATAGAGGAGAAGGGGTGACTTGAAAACAGAGCTACCAACAAGCCACCATCCCCAATCATAGAGCCAGAAAATAAGCCAAATGCATATTGTAGAGCCAAGGGAGCCTCCTTGCACCATATTTGCATAGACATTGTAATACTGTACAGTGGCCAAACCCTCATTAGAACAGGGATGGCTCCCCCACAACATGTGAACTTGCTAAACAAACGTTTCTCTTTGTTTCGCGGCTCATTTGACCCATAACTTTGGCCTACAGAAGCCCAAGGTTCATGGGAACAAATGTCCTCAGTAGACAGACTTAGGCTGGACCAAATTAGAGCAGAAAGGATTTTATTGGATTAGCTTAACCTTTCTGTGATTTGCTGCCCCCCCACCCTTCCCCCAGTTTGTATAATAAAAACAAAAACACCTGTAAGGGTGTACTATTTGTATCTGACCATTGTCAGCGGAGGCTGCCCGTGTTGGCATCTCTGTCTTTATGCAGCCCCCTTCCTTTTTGGCTCACCTAATTGGAGGTGAAGTGGAAGTTAAACCGAAAAAAAAATGAAACAGAGGCTATTGTCTTCAGTATTATGGAGGCCTTGTAGAAATTCAGATAATGTGGTCTTTTGTAAAAAAAAAAAAGAAAAATGAAAAATGCAACAACATACAGTATACGTACCATGAGATTAGCACCTGTTATAGAATTAGGTGGCTGAGACAAGCAGGACCACACTCGAATAAATAGCTCTGTTTCAGTGTAACATAGCACATTACAGAGGCTGAGGACCTGGACTGGGTTGCACCAACTATGCGCAAGTTTGTTCCCAGGTTAGGGCAAAAAGTAGTGACTCCATAACTGCTAGTTAATTTGCAATAAGGATGTTACTCAATTCAATTGTTTTAATGGGAAATAAGAGAGGAATTCTACTGATCTAGCTAGTTATAACACTGAAATTTCAGTTGAGTAGCCAATCTGTACCTTACTTATGGGTACAAAACACTTAAATTTGTATTTAAATACTGTAGACTGATAGAAAAATTAGGACTGGTAAATAGTTTTTGCATGTTTTAGTCCATTCTCTACAAATCTTGTATACTTTACCTCACAGATCATTGTGTTTGGGGAATTTTTAAAGTATTTATCCCACCTCTCAGGCAGCCATGTTTTTACACTAATAAATTAGCTGAGACTTGAGACTTTTTCGCATCAAAATATCCATCGAAGTGACGACAGTGTTTGGTTTTTATTGTTTAAATTTTCATTAAATTGTTGTGTAGCTGACATGCAAGTTCATTTGAAAACTGTTGCGTTATAGCATTAAATGTAACTATGGCTAAATTACACACATCACATGATGGATTACGTATGTCAAGCAAGTCTTAGCATGTTGATTTTAATATTGTAAAGAATTGAACGGGAACCAGATTACGCCTAAAGAAGACACAATGAACAGTCGTCAGTAATATGTAATTTGTAGAAAATGGGTGGAAACATCCAAAATCACAGCTATAATCTTCTTTTAAGATGAAAAAAATAGGATGTGTGCAAAAAAAAAAGAAAAAGGAAAAAATCCTGCTTTACTGTTAGTGAGTGCAATTGTGTGATTTGTATCATTTGCACCTGCTTTCTTGCTTGCTTAACTATTTAGTTGTTACTTAAAAGTTGCGTAACAGATTTTTTGTGGTGCTACCGCTTGTGTTTTAGCAATGCGTGAATCAGGATCAGTGGCTACTTCGGATACGACTAAGGGAACCTACGTGCAGCTGATGCAACCGGCCCCTGACCTTGCCTCTTCTCTCAGAATATGGCACAGGCCATTGGGGTCTTAATCCTACTGTGTATCGGCACGGCCAGTGCTGACACACACATTATTGTACACAATGCCCCTTACTCACACATACACACAATCAAACACACACCCTCTCTTTTGCGCTGTTTCAAACACAGACATACAGTACATACAAACACTCTAAAACATGCTCAAAGAATACAAACCCCCCCTCTGGAAACTCCAGGACTGAAGGCCGGTGCCATCCTTACTATGGGAGTGTATTATATGGCTGGGAAGCAGGAAAGTTGCTTGTTGCTTCATTTCTGTTCAAGCCTGATCCCTCTACTTTACTGTCTTTGAATGTTAAGTAGTTGTTCTTCAAGCCCTGCACCACTGCCTCGACTGCTTCAGTGCTTGTAGGATTTGCTTGCCCGCTGCCTGTTTCCTCCCTCTGCTCCTGTTTCTTCAAATCAACATGGTTGGAAGACATCTTTCAAGTCCCTCTCCTTCAATGAACTGTGCCGTCGTAACGCAGTAACATTTGTGTATTTGCATATTTACACACAGACTATAAACACGCATATGCACATATATACACACAAAACACACACAAACACACACACATCTTTTGTTAAGTTCATTTTTCCTCTGAGCATAGGCGCTTGGGCCAGAGTGTCTCTTCTGCTTGCTTGTTGATGACAGCTCTGTCATTTCTCGCATTGGTCCTACGCACTGCAACTTAAGGATGTCTGACAGGTCAGCACAGCGAGAAGAGATGGCGAGAAAAGAGGAGTCGGAAAAATAGCAGTCATTGTAGTGTATTGTGTAGATAAAGAAACTACTGCAGAGTTAATTGGGCCATTTTCCCCATTTGCAGAAGGGCAGAAGTGTTGCAGTTATTCCTGAATGTCAGCCATTAGTCACAGCCGATCAACTGGTGACAAAATAAGGGAAGTGCGGAGAGAGATTGGTGGCTAACTTGTAAAGTTGGGGGAATTCCTTAAATGAATTAATAGAGGTGAACAATATCACTGCTGATATTGTTTACTTTGCACCATTGAGAGGTAACAGCGGGATAGACTGTGGAACGAGGGAAGCTGATTCCAGGAAGAAAGTAAAGACCAACAGCCACAGCTGGAAAGCCCTAAAAATGATGCATTTTAGCTTAATAGCTGCACACAAACATTAGGAATAACGCTGCTGGGACAAACTTACTTTTCTTGTTGAAATGGGAGAAACAATCAGCTTTATTCGGCCCTGATCTTAAGAAACCTCAGTCTAGCATGGTAGAGAAAAGGTATTGCGAGCAGTGGATATCGGAACAGCATCAACATGATGAGAAGTGTCATGAAATCTCACCTCAGTGTTCCTTTTTTAGACCATCGTCTAACCAGTCACAGTAGGGTTATATAGGTGCTGCTATAAGGCTCAGTCTCTCCCATGCACACATTTCCTCCCCTCCCCCCTTTGCCCTCCGCCCCCTCCATCCTTCAGGTGTACTTCTGTGCTGTCAGATCACCAAGTGGCTGTTTGCATGTTATAAAGCAAAGGAAACAGATACTATATAGATATTATATATACATAGATATGTTTTTCCACTGGGAAATGCGTATTGGAATACATATACCTCTGATACACATTCTCAAAGACAATACACACACAACCGAAAGACCCACACTCATCTACACACGCACACACACGCACACATGTACGAACATACATACATAAATATACGCTATTGCGAACAGTAACTTGTGGAAAAACCTAAAAGAATCACATTTTTTATCCTGTTGAAAATGAATTTAATCTTCTAGATATACATAATGCTATTGTGTTATGCTATGAAATGCTTCTTTTTCTGTTTTTACCCATATGATTTTCATAGATAAGAGGATCAATTTCAAGTTGTGTTGAGCTTTGAAATGATGATCAAACGAACACTATTGTGAAATCAAAATCATTTACTTACTTTCCATATCTGTCCCTCGCCCAGTAGAGTAAAAAAATGAAGAAAAGACAGAAAAAAAGATCAAAATACATGAAAAATACGATCAAAAAAATAAAGTTGATGTATTCTCTGCTTGTGTATAGTGAATGTTCCTCAGTCACTGGGTGTGGCAGTGAGTGGCACATACCAGTGCACTGTGACAGTGCAGATCTGTTAATAACTTTTTTTGTACACCTACTTCATCATTGTAAAGGTGATAATAGTGATTCTTATGAGTTCATCAATCTGGTAATGTGTTTTGTTAATAAGTCACAAATAAAGTTTTTCTTAAATATCTTAACATCTAGGCCGTGTGTGCTGAGTTTTGTGATG
The DNA here is from genome assembly GCA_029783645.1 of Ctenochaetus hawaiiensis. Lineage (NCBI taxonomy): Eukaryota > Metazoa > Chordata > Actinopteri > Acanthuriformes > Acanthuridae > Ctenochaetus > Ctenochaetus hawaiiensis. The sequence continues at coordinate 6,668,837 of JAPZDY010000006.1, read as the reverse complement.
TAAAACTTATTGGAAAAGAGCCTCTTCTTCGTTTTCAGCTTCCTGCCTGCGGCTCCTTTTTCTGCACTTCCATGTCATGGGAATTTTTACTCCCAAGATTTTACTGGCACAGTTGGCCACTATTTGGAACAATAAATTGTAGGCCAATTAATCAAAGGAAGAGTTTGGATGACAGCCTATGGCATTATTTAGAAATGACTACCTCTTTCACAATAGTATGAGTCGTATGATTCCAGCACATCTTCAAGAATATTACAGGAATATGTATGCAGTCAATTAGTAACTCAGAGGGTAAACAAACAGATTAAATCTTTCTCGTCACGCAACTTGGATTTTTTTTGTTTATGAAGTGAAACATCTGTTGTTTTTTAGAGAATTCTCCATCACACTGATATTGATGCTCAATTTCCTCACAGAGCACTCAAGTTTAACTCAGTCAAGTCAGAAACATGACAGAAGTAAACAATGTTGCAACACATTTGGAATGCGTTCCAATGCCAAATGAAACACAGAGCGAGATGAACTGGAAAACAGATGGGAAAGGGAACAGGATGATCATCCAAGTAGTTGACCTTTGACTGAGAAAGCAAACCAGTGGAACAAATAACAATACAAAACTCTGACATCAGTCACTTATAAAAACCTTTTGTGCTCAGAATTCCACACAAAGCTCAACTTGAATGGGTCAGCAACATAAGGGAGTATTCCACAGGCATGACAAAGGGTTGGATACAGACTAACATGGGAACTTGGTCTTTTGTTGAACAAAGAGTTCCCAGTTTAGGATGAAAGAGTCTGATGATGTCTGTGCTGTGGGCTCCATCTGTCTGTCGAGCAGGGTAATTATTCATTCACACCCCTCTTCCTCCTCTTCCTCCTCTTCCTCCTCCCAGAGTCCATCTCGCCAGCAATACTGACACCTACTGATGAAAGCTTGGACCAGCAACTGACCCACATTGTACATTACGAAACACAAGACCATAGTATTCAGTTGTAACAATGATACACAGAAAAACTGAAAGACAATTTCTCTGCTTATTGCTTTGGTTTGGGAGAAATAATCTTTTATAATTTCACAGTTTATATCTTTAATCCACAATATATTCTGACGGTATACTAAAAAGTCATTATTTTTCTTTACATTTGAAATTTAAATTTTTTAAGTATAACATGAAAAAATCAATTTATGTTTGCAAACTCCTCATCTAACGCTCTACACCACTTATTACTTAAATAAAGCAGAATTTTTGTTCTTTCTTTAGTTTCTTTTACCCTTTTTCCTTTCTACAATTGTACTGAACAATTTCAGGGGGCAGTGGTCTTAAATAATAAATGTATGAACAACAATGTAACACAAAATTGTACTGAGAAGATTTGTCATAGCATTTATTTAATATTCATCAGTCTCTTATTGGTCATTTTTTAACATGCATCTTCATTCAACAAATATAAAAACCATTAAAACATGATATATTTGGATGAAATGTGTTCTTTAACCTGACTACCAACGTTTCAGCACAGCTACACCCTGCAAACACATATTAAACTGAATCAAGAAAATGTCTGTGTGTTTCTTAGTGAGTTCCTGTGCTGAAATTTACCAGAAGAAACCCCTCTGATGGTGTATGATTACAGAGAATTAGTTTTATAAATCAGATGCCATCCTTCCAGCATATTAGCTTTGACTGAAATGAGGTCTTGCCGTTCCAAAAAGAAGGAAAATGTCAACGATTTTGACACGAATTCAAAAGCGTATTTGATGGTGACTTCACTTAAGGCTTCAATGTCTTAAAATGTCAAGCAACTGCAGTCAATTTGCTTCATGAAAATGTATCATCGTGCAGGCATGAGAAGGCTCATCCAAATGTACAGACAATTTCTGCCTTCCTAATACACCTCTTGGCTGATAATATATGCAACAGCCCCCTGAGTGGCCCTTTGTTAAGCCATAATCTGGTGTTCTTGGCTCATTATCATCCCATCATCATCACTGGAATCGATGAGACAATATATTTATGAGTCTAATGAGGAAGCCTCATGTGAAAAATAAAGAAAATATTATGAAAATTTATACACCTCTCTAAAGTAAAACAAACTATTTGCATGAATAAACGCAAACCACACAAAACTCTTACAGTGGCGGTAAAACTGTTGTGCCATTTTATTAAGGCACAGTAGGCGTTTTTTACTGATACAATATTGTGTAATCGCCTCCAGGCTATGGAGCAATTTTGGATTCACAAAGTCAGCCTCATGTTCCCCAGGGCTGCAGTGATGGAATATGAGTGCAATCTACTAAACTCAGCACACACTCATGCATCCTAAATTCTAAACCTTCAACACTGTATCTGTATTTTATTAATGACTGATAAGTGCTGTCAAATTATGCAAACCACCTGCTACTTCACTTATAAAAAATGAAATGAAAAGTCTTTAAACATTAAGATTGTCTAGTATAATAAACCATGGGAACATAAAGACAGATAATGATATCAGCAGACTCTTCCAGTGGAGTAATCCAACCTGAGAATACCCCAGATATAAGTGGACTACAACTGAAAAACACAGTTTGTGGGTTTCTGGAGTAGAGTAGTAGAGCAAGTAATATTAGAACAGACAACTGGAGTGTACTGTCATATTAAGTATGTTTTATATTGCAAGTTCTCTCCTCTTGGGTCCTGTTTTATTTCCCCTCTTTTCTGTTTGTGCTTTTTCTCCTTTTAAATTGATGATTAGTTTCATCTGTTCCTCATTTGTTTTTTTTCTCTTCCAGATGTGTTTAGTCTTGTTTTTCACATCTATGTCTCTTCCTCAGCCCTGTCTGTGCTTTGTTTTTTTTAGTTCTGTTTTGTATTTTTCTATTTCAGATGCTTACTTAATTTTGTTATTTTATTATCTGGAATTTTCTTTTATTATTACAACTTGTTTCCCTTACCTGTTGTGTTTGTATTTTGCATTTGGATGTCTTTTTGAAATCCTAAGATTAATTAATTAAACAACAGCCTTAAGGTTAGGTGAAGAAAAATTGGATTCTTTCTCTAGTATCTTCACTGGCACTGTTCTCTGTGTTATCTCTATTTCTTCTCTTTTTCCAGCTTCATTTAAATATTGATTATTTTTATTACTGATTAATCTGATTATTTTTAATAATTACATTTTTAATCCTTAAAATGTCAAACGTGAAAAAATGTTTATCACAGTTTTCCAGAGCCCAAAGTAACAAACCTTGCTTCCTTCATCAGACCAACAGTTCAAAAACCCAGAGACTGTCTATTTACCATCATGAATGAATAGTAATAACAGACTAACAGTCTGGTAGGTGCAGTAACCAGCACATGATTGGCATTTTTTTGCTTAAAAAATAACTTAAATGATTCTTGCAGTTCAGCTGAGTGTCACAAAAAGAATAACTGATGTCAATTGTTTTCATACAGAGTTGGTATTTAATTGGTTTCAGCACTTAACATGATGTAAAAAAATTGGTGTATTGTGCAATTTGGTGTCCTCTAAGTTTCTAGGTGCAACAACACTGTCATAAATAGCTCTGCTGTGTCATAACATGTCCTGAAAATGTCTAAGGGCAGACAGACATGCATGCTCAGGCGTTTAATCTTTTGTCGTGCATCACAGGTGTTGTGCACAACTTAGTACAAAGCAAATGCACCCTAAACCAGACACAAAATGCTGCTAACACCTGGCTGTAACTCCGTTGGAATGGGCTGACTCGGCATATTAAAAATGAGCAAGTCAACAACTTTGCTAAAACAGACAAACATCAAGGAGATGCCACAACATAAGCTTTCTCTAATGGATATAAGCAAGTTTGACATTATTCCACTCCGCCTCTCACTCAGTCACTCTCTCCTCTCCTCTTCTCTGTCAGTGTCCTCCTCTGTCTCTTTGCCTCTGTCATGATGTCAGTAAAGACTGCTGAGTTTGTTGGTTCCATTGCCTGACCAGACTTTGTTTCTGATGCCCTTATCCCTCCCCTTCATAAATGCCCCCTTCCTTGTGGCGGTCTGATGCTCAAGTGATAGTGACGCAAACACACTCAACACTCCCCGACGCTCCAAACAGCAGCAGCAGTCTCTCCTGAGCAGAGTCAGCTAGTTGCATTGCTAACTGGCAGCTACAATGGAAAGTAGTCAAAGCTGACAAAGAGCAGCCGGAAAACATCAGATGCAAAATTAGGAAGCATTCTCTCCATTAAATATGAGCCAGTTTTACCAAAATCAGGGAGTCAGCAGGAGTAATTTAATTTTGATTGGCCCCAGGGCAAAAATAATTTTCCTCTTATTTTTTCTTTTACATAAAAACACACTTTTTTCTCTCTGTTTGCAAAAAAACTAGAGGTGTTTATGAATATTTTTCTGTCCCCACGACAATGCAGAAATGGTTGAAAATGCCTACATTAGCATGCCAGGCCAGTAGGTGGCAATAATGTGTCATCAGTCTATCATATCAAACTACAGAACAACGTTGCATTGATGCTTAATGATGTCAGCATTCCCCAAAACCCCAGTTTCAGCTGAAATGAAGTTTTTTAAATTCTCCACCTTGGAACCAGACTGAACTCAAAAGCAAAAAAAAAACTCTAAAAACTTTGTTTCAAAAAATATCTTTAAATATAAAAACACAAAGATATTTTTTTTAAAAATAACCAAAATATCTGTGCCTGTGCAAGGGACTGAAATGTGTTGCCCTTGTTGTCACTCCCATTACACAAGATAACTCCAACAGACGACAAAACAACCAACTTTGCGACTGTCCAGATCACCTTCGACAGTATGAGAGTGATTTTCTCAGTACCAATGCAAATGGTATTTTGTTTTGTAGGGGTTTTGTTTGAGAGCTCTGAGATAAAAGCCATTTTCATGTTCATCTCACCAGCTGAGTCACAGCTAATAAAGTGAAT
>JAPZDY010000006.1:6641520-6653822 GCA_029783645.1 Ctenochaetus hawaiiensis | reverse complement strand
GCTGCGAAAAGTTCGGTCAACAATACAGCAGTAACAGGAAGTGACGGAATACGCTTACCGCAGTACGTACGTCCACCGTACCCTAACCCTACATAGTCATCTTTTTTAGTTGCTAACTCTTATCATGTAAAAGCCATGTAGAAGTTTATCATGAGGACTTTGATTTTTTTTTTCATTTAATCCTAGATTGACCTAGGTAATCTGAATAGTTATTGAAGTTATGATTATTAATTGCTGATAAAACTTGCTAGATTCATGAAATAAATGATGACAAAATAAAGTATGATGCATAATAAAGTAATTATTCACTGGGCAAAAGAACTTTTAGGTGTGATGAGACAACTGACATTTTTAATCTATTATTGTACCTATTAACAATACATGGAAAGAATTAGTAATATACCCAACCACCAGAGGGCAGCAAGGAATATGTTTTTAGAGTTTACATTAGTTAAAAACATCATGATCATAATCATAAATAGCAAGCTCACATTGTAATCCCGATAACCCAGGTAATCAGCTGTTTGTGTGCTAGCCTCGAAGTTGTCCACCATTTTCATGTAAGAAATAATATGTGACACACCCATTTCAGATTTTATTATTGTTATTGTGTTAACAATAGCTAAATTAAAATGCTTGTTCCTGCAAAAAGTTTTTACAGCAATGCATTGCTTTGTTACATTACTTCATCCTATATGACTCCAAGTGTTGGTTGCTGGACATTACTTCAGTTCATTAAGTGTGAGTGTTTAGGCACTTAACAGGCTTCACTATTGGCTGTGTGGGGCAGTCAGATTTAAGCTCTGGTAGCTGTGACCACCTCTGGGCACCCCTTGGCTGTTTCCCTGCAAAAACATCACCTATAACCTCATGGATGATGAGATAAGTGTAAAGTTCAAATACTCACAAAGCTTATGTGAAATAATAAACAGTACTTCAACTGCAAAGACTGCATTAATGGCTTTTGAAAGGGGAAATATTTTGATGCTTTGATTAAAATGTCTCAAAGAAGAATTGTTACCAAGTGAAAATTAAATTCTTGCAACAAAGGTACTAGAGGGAAATGTGGGCCCATAGCAGCTGTAACAACCTTGTTGGCTTACACAGATGGCACATCTCTGCCACCAAGATGTATTTAATGACTAGAAATGATAACAATGCATGCATACAAGGCTGCAATGTTCAGACAAGAGCCACAATCTTTGTAGATGTTCAAAAGCACTTTACACTGAAGAAATTAAAAGGGAAAACATCACCAAGTGTTTTTACAGGTGTTGGGAGTAACACTGCCGCAGTACTACTGCATTGGAAAAAAAAAATGTTTCAGGCCCTTTGTGGCTCAAGAGGGAGCTTGATAAAGTTTGATAAATTGCCTCAAGTGGTATTCAGTTGGGGAAAAGACTACAAGTTTGAAAATGAAAAAAATGTTGGAGTGTGGTGTAAGAAAAATTGAGTTTACCAGATCTCTGTAGTCTGATCCTCATTTCTGCTTGAGGCTACAGTGGCCTGAGGCTACATTAGCCACTGCTAGCATAGCACACCTGTAGCTACGACCAAATGGTCGACAGGGTAACTGCACTGTGGGTAATGTAGGCACCAGATATTCAGGAGAAATATGCATAAGGTAAAAAAGCTGATATCTGTGCTTTATCATTGTTACTTTAACTGTGTTGTGCCCGGCCTAGAGGTGCACAGGCACAACGGGAAAAGAGTCCCATCTTCCCCAAGTCCCAAATAGCCACAGAGCCAGAAGAAAAGCTTTCAAAGTGAATACTGTATTTATTTACAAAAAGAATGACTTCAGGGTGGACCAAGGCCAAAACAACAAACAAAACAATTCTAACTGGGGAGGATATAACTAACCTACTAAAACAAAGGAACCAAAAAACATAAGCCTTACTTCCCTAACTAAGCCAAAACAGGAGAAAAATAGGTTAACAAAACTGGCAGTCCACCCCTACTAAAACACATAACTGAAAGAAATGTCAGAACGAAATGTGGCCAGCTGGGAGAAGAGGGGGATGAGTAAGGCCTGCTCCCCACTGCTGGTCACCATCTTGACCATTTATATAGCAGGTAACCTCCAGAACCAGCCAATCACCAGCCAGGACAGAAACCAATAGACCAATCTTCTCTCGGCAATGACACATACTAATCTATATAAACAAGACAAAGGAAACACAGAGAAGGAAACACAGAACACAAAAAAACTAACAGAAATTACAACTACAGTCGTAACAACTGTCTATCACAAAGTACAGCTTGCAGTTTTTATAGAGCAGTTCGAGCAGCTCGACAATGGCATATTATTTGCAGATAATAATTAATTCTTTTTCAAAAAATGTTTTTTAGACCAATTAGGTGAAATTGGATCATTTCCCATGGCACACCTGACACTCTCTCACGGCACCATGAGAGAATGTCAGGTTTAAAAAACTCTGTTATAGAGGACCTTTCTATAAACTGTTTATCAGGTATAAAGTGTGTCACTGGTTATCCATAGTAATCTGCATTCTAAATATTGAATGTTTATGGTAAAAGCTAAAAATTAGTCAGTCAAACATAATTTCTTTTTATTAACAGAAGCAAAAAGTTACATAAGTCAATTACAGTTACTCTTATGTGTAATGTCAAATATGTCTCATATTAGTTTAAAAAATATGAAGCTTACTGACTAGAACAAAAAAGTAAAAAAGAACACTGAGTTGATAATGCAACAAAAATGAGATTAACAAGTGTCAGCCATGCTTGCTTAAGCAGAGAGCTGTAAATCCCTGACATTAGAGTTCTGCTGAGATTCTGCAGCCCTCTGCAAATGGACTTGCCAATTTTAAAAAATGGTACTGCAAAACTTTATTGTGGAAACATCACTCCCAGTCCTAGAGCCAAAGACAAATTGGCCTATAAAACAAAATATAAAAGGATTACATAATGCAATCATACATATCAGAAAATATCTTTCAAAGAGAGTGAAACGTCTGATCATTTATGTTGAAACGACAGTGCTAAATTTAAATGACAGAGTTTTAAAATATTAGTCAAACCCTCCCCATAGCTGTAAAAGTCATTATAATTCAAAAAGTGTCACAGAAAAACAATTAAGTGTGTTTCAGTTATGTAATCACAGCAACAATTTAATGATATTGCTTTTTGTGGTGACTGGTTAGAGCTGGAGGAAGATTTTGAGGAACATTAACAAGTCAGTACTAAAATGTCTGTTATGATTCAGTGATTTAATGGGCGTGGAGCTGCTTTGCTGTGCAAATAAGATGCACACACTTTTAATGAGAACTGCGCAGAGAAACAGCACAAGTAGTTCTTAAAGTCACATATGTATGCTACACAGCCGTTTGGACCAGTAGATTCTGTCTTAATAGTGTGGCTTTTATAGAAGATTTGGAAAGGCTACATTGATTGCTGTTTTGTTTGTCTGGTCTGCAGACAACCTTCCACTCTAGTCCCCTATTCATGTCATGTGCAAAAGAGCATTTTTTTTTTAATACATGTAAGTTGGAGAGAGGGCCATTTCAAAGTTGCATAATAGTGTAACTACTTTGATACCAGCTACATAGAACACATAGCAGTAAGCTACACTGATATTCTTCATACAACCCTCCTTGTAAAACTGTATTTTATTGTTCTGCACAGGAGGATTTATGCACTGGTTGTCTCTTTATGACTTAACACATAAAATCTACCTGCTTAAAAAGAAAAACCTCATATCCAATAACCAACTGCTTCTATTAACTTTGAATGAAAGGACTCCCTGTAAAGTGAAATGATTATCGGCAATGCAAACACCCCTGACAAGTAAACCTCTGTCTGTATCTCTGTGCAGCCCTCAGCCACTTTCAACTCATTATTTTGGTTCACTGGTCTGTCTGGTTGAGGTCCAACAGCTCTCACTAGCACCTGAATATAAAGCCATGGGCAGCTGCAAGCTCACAAGCTTAAAGCTGTACACTACCTGTGAATAGAAATGGTGGAGAACTGAGGTGAATCAGAGGCTGGAGCAGAATGCATAACACACACAACACACACACATATTGATGCATTAGTGGAAGAGATGTGGATGAAGGAATCTTTGCACATCAGTGACAATGACATGCTCAAACTTCCTCAAGAACTGAGAGAAGATCTGAAGATTAGATCTTGAATGGACAGTCAGAGCTCCTGGTGCAGAAACTAAAATAAAGCATCTGTGTTGTTGAGGTAGGCTGTTTCATTCGGAGCCAAAGTGGTGAACTGACCTAGAGACAGATAGACCCACACTAACATCCTGAGAGCCACATCAAATTGCTCTGTGCAAACTGAAAACATGTCACACACACACAGACACACAAACACACACACACAAACACACTATCCTGAAAAGACCTCCTGCTGATTTGCATTTTTTTGCATTTCTGCATTACTGTAAGCTGTAAGTGGCACCAGTGATTCATGCATGCCTTTAATCCAGTAAAACATATGCTAATCATTTGACAATGCAGTACAGCATAAAATGTTACACTAGCAGCAAACATAAATTGAAGAGGAAGGAGCCATTTTGCCAGGGGGTGTCTTTTAGGAATGACTCTAGGAAGATACTATTTCTGTAGTCAATCTACAGACATAATTTGTCAAAATTGGAAATTATGAGTTACCACACATTTTTAAAATCTATTAGACGACATGTTTTTTGTTATGCACACTTTGTGAGAGAGTTTCAGAGAAGACAAAATCATTTTCCTGCAATGCTTTTCTCTCAGGGCTGCCTGCTGTGCACTGACAGACATTTCTAAAATTCTGTGCAAATTGCCCTGTTATTCTTCTTTCCAGCACAGTGAGCTGTGAATTGCTACATTTACAGGATGCTAATGAATACACAGTTACAAATCTTACACTAATAGCGTGAATGTACATGCGAACTGAGCGTACTCAAATTTCCAGTGTTCATATGAACTTTACAACTTCACTTGAGTTAATTCAGCTGTGGTTTTCTAATCCGTTAACAATTAGTATGAGAGTCAGTGTCAGCTTTCTTCTGTAAATGAACTCAGGCAGTGTCATCATGATGATAATTTACACTCCGAAATGCTCTGTACACTCCTAACCTCTAAGTGACACCCAGAGTATTAATTGGTAAATCTTGCAGGTCTCCGTGGAGAAACAAACCCTTGTGGATTTTGACTAAAATAGGGCAGATAGCTCTTATTAAACCTCTTTGTGTTTGTATTACGATACGTCTTCTGAGTTCAGATTTTCTGTATTTTGCACTTGATGTGACTGACTGCCTGATGGGTAAAAAGTTTCTTTTTTTCTTGCTTCTTTTTTTGCCAAATATAATTACAGCCTCAATCCAGAGTGACTGCTAGCAGTTCTTTGTTTCTTTATTCTCTTTTATTTGATTTTGTAGATATGGCAGATTGAAACTTGTCAGTATTTCCTCTAAATAAGTTGTAATTTGAATAAAACCATCAGTTGTTCTTAGAAGACACCATAGTCCATTTATCTTTTCTTATGACTCCAAGTTTGGCATTTTCTGCTACATCTTACATCTCCTGCTGTAAGCTCTTTCCTGTGTTGCAGGGAATATTGTGAAGCACATTAACAATTCTCACTTAGCATTCCCTGATTTAATTACACCAGCAGTGGGCTAGTCAACTCTAATATTACTCAAACAATTACATGGAGAGTTGACAGGTGTTTGTTTGTTTTTGTGCACCAGAGAAAGTCCTCTCAAATATTGTGTAGGTTTATAACTAGGAATGATAATGTGTCTTGTAGTTTTACGGAGCAATAATAAAAGTAACGCACTCAGTGTTGCTTTTTATACACCGTGTTGCTGCAGTTTTGAAATTCTTCTTCTTCTTCACACACGCCGTGGGCCCGTGGCTGCAACATGGTTAAAGATTCACAAAGAAAACTAATATTTTGTAAAGGAGTTGCTTAATGTGTTCCAGATCCAGACAAAGAGCCCGGCCCTGTGCATGTTGGGTATTTTACCTACAGACTCATGGTAACAACAAGTTAAGGTGCTGGTTGGCTATATCAAGTTGTGAGAAAACCGAAATCAGTTACATCTTTATCACGTGAACCACGGAAGTTTTAAACAATTATACTCAAACTCTCTGGATGCAAAGTAAAGACCTGTTTCTGCAATGAAAGAGCACATTCTCCCTCTTCAGAAAAGACAGAAGTTTAGCCTTAACTCAAACTAAACATGAATACTTATTTCACTTGTCTGAATAGGCATGATTAATTTTTAGTGTTTATGCTATAATCCAAAGTTATGCTGGTTGTTTATGCTAGGTATTCACTCCAAGTTGGGTTTTCTTCTTTAAAAAATGCAATCATTAATCTCTGTGTCTATTGAAATCAAGGCTTCATATAAATATACATTTTTAAAAAAAAAAAACTTGAGTTTTGAGCTCATGTACCAATTGACCATGATATTATATAGCACCATACTGACATCATATTGTAGAGAAAAGTGCCATAAAGTTAATAAATCACATATTACATGGGATTTTTTCCCCCCTACACTAATGCAGGTTAATTAAAAGAGTATTAAATATCAGAATCATAAATATCTTATTTGATATGTTGAAGTGATCTGTTACTTTGTGTTCATGTTGTGTATAAAGTGTAGCAAGTGGAATGTAACAGTGCGTTCAATTCAATTGGCTATAACATAAAGAAAATAAATCACTTTGTTCCGTTCACACATGTCTGAGGAGCTAAACTGAAGACACTTTCCATGTAAGTTTATCTGTTGCTCTTTTAGAAACATGAAAGTGTTTACCAGGGCTATCCTTGACAACATTTTTTTTAAATTCAATAATGCAATACATCACAAATAGAAAACTAAATGTTAAAGATTAGAAAGAAATGTGTGCTTTCACGCAGATATGAGTAAATACTACAGACACTGCATCCACTCTAGGATGGTCATGTGCATTAGATTATGTCATGGGGTCAAGATTCACAGAGACAGCAGTATGGTTGTGAAATTAGCATGTTTAGATTTGTTAGCTGTAGCCGTGACCTCATTATATGTGGACGAACAACTCTTGCAGATATGTGCTGAATTTGGCAATGAATTCAACATGCCAAGTTTCCGGTCAGTAGAAAAATTATGGAGAAGATTTTAGTTCCCATGTCAGTATGTGTTTGTTTATATTAGCTTGTTTATTAATATGCAAGCTCTATTCTGCAATAATATGTACCAAATATAAACACTACTCTTGCTTGTTTCTCTATATGGAAAGATTGCCGCCGGTTTGATTCACAGACAAAACTAATGACTCATTTTGACATGGAGAGGCACTGGCAGTGATCCTTGGGGACAAAGAGGGGTGGAAGAGGGCAGATTGGGGTTTACTCTCACTCCTCCTCCCAGGGTTGAGTGTCCTCCAGAGGGGCTCTGGAGGAGCAGTAATCCACTGAGATGTCAGAAATTGGCTTCCCTTAGGATGGAAATGTAACGTGACAGGACAAAATAAGAGGAATGAGAGCGTACTGGCTAAATTTCTATACAACAGAGCAAACAATCGCCTGCAGCTTTTAAATGGCCTTGAATGTGATATAATTCATCATAAAAATCCTGCATAACACATTTAACAATTTCAAGTCCATTTATTCTGTTCCCGTTGTGTTGAACACTTCATGAAGTCATGTTTATGAGAATAGTGAGCACTTTTACATGACAGGTTTAAAATGTCTTTATATTTCTTTATATAATAACCAGAGATTATAAATCATTTGTTGCCCTTACTTAACAAAGAATACAAGATCATAAAAGCCATGCTTTGTCCATATAAGGGGTATTATACGTCTTTTAAACTTTGATGAATATCAGGCAAAACATTCCATATCAACTAATGACTTCCTTTACTGCCCCAAGAGGGCAATTCATTTGGCTGACAAGGATCATGTCACACGGCGATACCACACAAATACAGACACACAAAATGCAAGCAAAAATGGTCAATGCACACCAACCTCAAAAATTCAATCCGAGTGCATATATAAAATATAACACATGCAACACATGTAGCTGCACTGATGCAGTTTTTGGCATCATTTTGTGTTGTTTGTCTGCTTAGGTCGGTCAACTGTATTTGGATTATGTTGCGTCTATCGTAGGTGCCCAGTCTCACTTCACTAAATGTGCCACTGCAACCCTGCTTCCTCAGTCCTTAAAGCTACAGTGCATAATCTTAGCATTAACAGAGGGCATTGGGAATTAGAAAGTCAGTTTTATACCCTATGGCACTGTTCACCTCACCTCTTTTGACGGTGCCATATTAAAAGTTGAAGAATAAACAAAAATGTTAAAATTCCCCCTGTGAGAGAAGGAATTTCTACACCAAACTGAAAATTTATTTACTGACATTTGTATTGATATTTCAGTGCAAATAAACGTAAATAAAAATCATGTGAAACTCATGATTACACAGAACAGAAGCTCGGATGAGCAACATTTTTCAGCCAAAATTGCCAACATGGTGGTGGTGCTGGAGGAAAAAGGAAAAAATCACAGAAACACAAACAGGTTAAACCACATCTGGAAACAAAAAAATGTTTGTATGAAATTTTGTGTCCACCTAAGTCACATATGTCAAGATTTTCACTGAATAAATGAAAATAGATGAAAAGTCAGGAGATCACCAAAGTCTTCAGAATTCATTCATTTAAACACCTTGAATAAAAAAAAAGTTTAGCAGAAAGCTTTATAGCAATGCATCCCAAAGTTGTTGAGCTATTTCAGCAGCCTATATATTTGATTTAGAAGAGAGCTTTGATTGTAGAAGAACGTCTGGATTTTGAAGTGCAGCAACATGAAGCAGGTCAGACCGGCGGCCTTGGAACAGTGAGAAAAAGCTTGTTAGTCAGAAACATCACTTCAGGCCTCACTCACATCTTGTTAGCACACTAGTGTGAATGAGGATGATTGACAGACAACACAGGCTGGAAGACCTTTTTAATTATTATAAAGGGAATCATATTCTATTCATAATCTGATGCAGTCTGCTCTGCTGACGTACACACATGAATACAGGTATGAATGCATTTAAGCTTTTACCTTGACTTAGCCAGAGAGAGTTGAAAGACGTGGCTTCTATGATAAGAAGGTAAGGAATGAGATTATGCAAATAATGGTACTTTATTCTTTCCTTTTATTTAATTGATTAAAATAAGATATTGTATAATTCACTGGCTTTGTATCCCACTGGCTAAAATTACTTCACTCATTTAGACTAACAATAAACAGTTCCCCTCTTCCCTTTTATTGTTAATGCTCAGGTTGTTGTTCACTTGAGAAATTTTTCTCTGTTACCCCAACTGACCTGGTCAGTTTTGTAACGTAGTGCGGTGCTATTTCTAGTTGAACAAATATTCATAGCAGCTCTCTGTGATTCTCAGGCCTTCTCCTCCTCTCTAAATACACTACTTTATGGCTCCCCTTTGGATTGAGCACGTCAGTATTCCCATCAACATCCCTGCTGATCTTCCCGTCTCTAATCTGTAGCCCTCATTTGATTGTGCATTCAGAGCAACAGTAGAGGAGATGCTTCTTAAACAAGATATAACTTGAGTGGCTGCTGTGCATGTAACTCAAGTGCAAAATCTAATTTGGTTTCCTTGGGGGGAGTTTAAGAAGGATGGCGACTCTCTACCACATCAGGCTGTTGTATGACACTGACACAACCTTCAGGTTACTCAGATTATTGATCAATCTCTTTATCTATTTTGATTATTCAGACTTGTTTTAATTGTTAACTTGTTCTCATTTGGAGGGCGGAGGGGTGAGTTTAGCTGCTGGGAAAGGTGAGCCGTGCCTCGCTTCAAGAAAACCATTAACAGATTTAGTCATGTGACCACATATTTTCATTTCACTGTGATGGAGATAAAAGGGCCATTTATTTTTTTTAAATTTTGCAGTTTTACAGTTTTACATTGAGGAACTCTTGGTTGTAGAGCCCTCAGTTAAGATATCAATATAATATGTGACACTTAGCAGCAGTTAGGGGCTACAGCTGAATCTTACCCATAGTAAGGTATGGAATTTTTCCAGTTTGGATTTTGGTGCTGGAAGTCTGTGAAATGTGAAAAGTATAATATAAAATTCAGTTTGCCCCCTCCATCAAGTCTGTCTGTCAAGTGTCTCACAACTAGGCCAAGCAAAACTAAAACTGTCTGTGTCCAAGTGATGATGAAAGAGGAGTGATCTCACTCAAAATGTTTACTTAATAGTGTGTCACATGTTTGTACAACAGGTCTAAGTTTCAGTCATAATAGAGCAGCTACTCTGGAAGTGATTTTGCTGAGGTAAATTTTGATGTACAGAGGCAGGACAAGCAGATCACTTTGCTGGAGGACAAACTAGCCAATTTAAATGCCACAGAAAGTTAAATAAATCTTTTTATTCTCAACATTTTTTTTCAAAGAGGAGGAAGGTCACATAATAGCTTACTAACTCACAAGAGGAAAGGTCTCAAATTACAAAAACTGGATGACAAGTAATGAGTAGCCTATAAAGAAAAATAACTTCCTAAATGTTCAGTCATACCTGTAAGATCAGTTGCCATAAATTTGGTAGATGAATAGATATTTACGATCTATTTTAATGAATTGCTATCACTTTGGTGATCCATTCTCTTTCTCCTTTCTAGTATTAGCATTTTTGCATGCTGACATTAGCATTTACCTTGATGCTCCTCTGTTCCCAACAACTGCCATAGAGATATGCAAAAGTGTCACTTAACATTTAATAGTCATCAGTGGAGTTCTTGTTGACTGCTGTCATTTCATATCTGTAGTTTACTTCTAAAATTTGAAATGATGTGTTCAAATTTAATGCTACTAAGTCATAATTTATCTACTCATGGTGATCCACAACTTCCTGAAGTACTATATATTTTATTTTATATTGTATATTTAATATACTATATTTTCTGTGCATATCTGTCTGTCTGTCTGTCTGTCTGTCTGTCTATCTATCTATCAGTCTGAGAGAGACAGAGATGGATAGAAATAAATAGATATAGATATATAGATATATCAATACAATTTCAGTTTGTGCCCCTGGTAGTCCAGCCGACTACCGGGTCAGAAGGGGCGCATGCCTGGAAACCAACAACACAGGGATATAAATACAAATACATACATCATCTTATTTGAAACATTACTGCAAAGCATGACTCATCTTACCCCATGACATACTCTCCTCTACTTTAACCATGTAATCATGTTCTAACTGTTCTGGACATTGCATAAGCAAAGTATAGTGGCAGCAAAAAGCAAGCAATAAAGACCTGAAGTGATGATTCCATATTAGGTGCTTTTTAAAAATCACATAAATTGAAATATTAACCTTGTGTGATACTTGAAAAGGAAAATAAATAAATTTGCGATGCCTATGTTGTAAGCAAGGTGTGAGTCAGACCGTTTCGAGGCTTCAGGGAGAAATAAATTGTCAGGCCTAAACAACAGTGACAATGCTCATGAGCAGACAATGAATGAATGGAGTAGAAGATCAAGTGCTACATTATGAGTGTCTGTCTGCATGTCCATGAGAACAGAGGGATGGAGGGAGGAGAGAGAGAGAGAGAATGGGAGAGGGAGAGAGAGAGAAAGGGAGAGTGAGAGAGAGGGTTTACACTTAAGCAGGATCAAGAAAACAGAGGGGAGCATTCATGATCTGAGATGCAGGTTGGAGTATGACCGCTGTTTAAGACAAACCACATGAGGTGAGTAAACACTCTCTGAGCAACTTTATTTAAGGTTTATGAGGAGAAATAACACTGAAAATTTACCAAACGCACACTCTGGGCAAATATTTTGAAACCCTCAGTCACAAAGGTGAGGTTTGATGTGAGCAGTTATGTTTGGTTTTGCTTAAAACTGTTAAGAACGCTGTGCTTAGTGATTCATTTATGTCTCCTTGTCTCTTGTTACACATTCACACAATGTTAGAAAGCATGGAAGAGGCTGGTTTAGTCTTTATCAAGAAACTGAAAACTGTTATATCACACAGGCTATAAGTGCATGTTTTGCATTTTTGTTAAGGCAAGCTGGGTGTTTTTGCATGTGTGGCTGTTGTTAGATCACTATTGCACATTTGAGTTTGCTTGTTACTTCCAATACTCTCCATGTTGGTCTCTTAGCTGCAGGATTTAGTCAGGATTTAATGTTGGATTTAGTTTGATTCTGTTTGGATACATGCTGCCACATGAAGAGACAGAATTTTAGACTCTCATAATTTTTTTTGTTTCTTTGTCTTTAACATTTTTTTAAAAATAATCATAACTGAA
>JAPZDY010000006.1:6630580-6641420 GCA_029783645.1 Ctenochaetus hawaiiensis | reverse complement strand
TAATCATAACTGAAAGAGTGATGAATGTACCACTAAATGTATGGAATCATAGATGTATATCAGTGGTGCTAATTCACATTTTTTTAAGATGGCTTCAGGTTGCTTCATTCGTATCAACATCACATCTAAAAGTTTCATAAATAACCAAATGGTAATGTCTGTCTTTTTGATTTTAAACAGTCATTCAAAGTACAGGTGAAACACACTGTGTAGCTTGATATGAATATAAGCAATCATGCTGTTGTTGCAAATTGCATGCTAGCTGTTTCAAAAACTCACAAAGAAATATATGTGATTGAATAATGGAACCTACACATCTTAGATGAGCTAAAAAAGAAACAAAATTTCCTCTCTTGAGTCTAAAAGTGCAACAAGTTCAATGCACTGTACACAAGTCATATAGCATTGTGGTGGACGTGACTTTGGCAAAGTGTCACAGGACTTCCCATGCTGCTCTTAGTGCTTCCACTTTTCACATTTTGTTAAATTTCATATCCTAATTGTAGGTCCACAGTATGTGTATAATTGTGAAAAACTGTGTTTCTGGACCGTGTGCTTTGCCACATTGTTATCACACACTGTTGACTCATCTACCTCACTAGCTAGACTCTATTTGTTCCCTGATGCCCAGCTTTGTGTACTCTCTGTGCAGATAACAGCTGCTAAATAGACACATAATGTCATACAGTCACGGTAGATAAGATATAAGTAGAATGTAATAAAACGTATATAAGCATTAAAATATGTTCCTCATAGCTTAAAAAAAAACAGTATTACTTACTTAGCTCACGTGTATAAATGCACATAATGTACAGCATGTGGCCAAAGTCTATGACAAGCTTCTGTCATCAATGCCAGTCCTCCTCTTTGTTTGTTTGTTTGGAGAACATGTTTCTCCTTGCACATTCTTCTCATGCGAAGAAAACTTGAGCATATTTTTTTTTCTTCTTTCTTAGACTGTCTGGGAAGCAATACATTAATTATGCAATGAACTGTAAAATGATCTCATTGTGGTACTACAGTGTTGTGTTTCACGTGTTACCTGAGTCTTTTGGTACATCATTAACAAGGCAAGTGACAGTGGAGACAAACATGGATCATTTGCTTCAATATGAGTTTTGTATTGAATTCTCTGTGAACACAGTTCACTACCTCTCTCTGACTCTTTACGTCCGGTGGAGCCTGATTCTTGTGGCACTGAATGAGAGCGGCAGGCTGAAAAGGGACACGGCTCGATCTAAACTCTGTCAGGGCTGAACAAACCGAGTCACCATGGAAACTGAAGTGTTTATCACCTGAGGGAAATCTATTGACTTTAAAAACCTTAAAACCTTGGATTCTCTGAATGGCCAGGTACAGCTCAAACAATGGCTACTTTAAATCAATCAACTTACAGCTTGAGAAAAGCCAAGGTAAAAGCTGCATTTAAGATTACAAGCTGCAAGCTACTGTACATTGTAACTATGGTGATATGGTATTATGAACTAATTAATTACCTTAAACATTGCAACTAAATCTTATATGAAGCAACATTGCAGGAAGCATTCATGTCATGTAATATTCTGAGAATAAGAGATGTTTGCACTTGTTTTTGGTTTGTTTTTCAGTTGCAGAAAACCTATAAACATATTTACAGTGCTAGTGTTTACAGACAGTAAAAACATATCCATCTATATATCTCTCTATAAATATATATTTACAGGTAAAAAGGTTAAGCTAAATCACTTTAAGTTTCCACTTAAAGATGCCGGATATTTAATATTACAATGATGTATTGATATTGTACTACAATCAGCACTCTACTGATTTTTTTTTAGTCATGTTAAATTTTAGCACCTTTCCAAAAGAATTTTACATATGAATATAAAGACTTAATTGCATTTAATCAAATTCATCACCATAGAAATCACTATCTGAACTCCCACATAATTTCCCCCACTAACTTAAACGTTACAGCCTTATATCCGCTTTCTTATCATTGCTACTGTATACACTTTATGTTTTCATATCAGCAGGTATAATAATGGTTGGGAAAAACCTGGACAGGGTCACAGTAATTGTCAATGTATGTATAATCTCCATTTTATATTTGCATCTACAGATTTCAACAAACGGTCTTCTTAAATGTGACAGAACAGGCAGTGTCTTTTGTTTGACAGATGTCCTTTGTTGGATGTGTTTTTTGAGTTAACTTACTATCAAAAACTGCTTGCGTGTAACTCTGTTTGTAAAATCATGTTTGGATAGAGAGGTTGGCTTAGGTGTGATCCAGCCCCGATAAAAGTACAGTACCTGTATGAGGACTAAAATACTAACCCTTCACCAGGGACACAACAGCCACCCCATTGTTACATAATTCATATAATGTTACAGAGAGGTTTGTCTTAACTATATGCCTTAAATTCCCATCTTCCACAAAGAGCACAAAGGGGTCAGAGTTTAAGGTCAACTGTGTATCAAACAGCACCTGGAAGCTTATGTGGATTTTGCCATAATGTGATGATGTGACTTGAATCAAATTAAGCAGACTGTCATATTTTTGCAGGTTTTAACATTTAAAAATGCTAACATATTCTCAGATGTTCTTTACGCAAAGTCTCATGACAGTTAGTGATAAAATAAAATCAGTAGAATATAATAAATGGAGGTGGTCACATATAGTTCCAAGTCTTTTAGATGTCTCTCTTCCATCTAAGGCCATTAACAGTCTGCTGTTGCCTCTGCCTCATAATCATCATACCTTAATTTGAGAATGTGAGAGCTATATCGATCCACTCCAAATGTCATCTATTTTTTATGGAAGTGCACCGCATGGCCTTACTGTGATAAGGAAGCAGATGACAAATGAAAATCAACAGTATCAGACTTGCAAACTGTACACACTGTCAGAGCAGACTGTCTAAAAATAACCCGAGGCAGTTAGGGCTGGACTACTGTCTGTCTGTCTTGTTTGTACTAATTTGACTTGCAACACTCTACATGGCATTAGAAACACAAGACTACCTTTATCATCTCTGCCAATACAACTTATGATGGTAGGATGACAACCAGGGTGATTAGGATATTTCCATAGCACAAGGCACCAGAGGTCAGTCTGTGCTGATGGAACAGGCAGCTGAGCTGAGAAAGACGTAGAAAACGGTTTGGATAATGTAACAGGAAAAGCTAAAAACAAACAAAACAAAGAAACAGCAAATGCCTCTGCCCCATTTGGATTTGAATATTTTGGGTTTAGTCTCGATAAAGGTGAGCCAGCCAAACACAGCAACTTTTTTCTAAGTAGACTAATTGAATATAAGCCACTCAGTATGACAGGCTAAAGATTGTGCCACAATGACCATCAACTGTAGCTCAGCTTTAACATAGTTTTGTTTGTTTGTATTTCAACACAGATACAGTCATATACCACAGGAAGGTATCATGAAACATACACCACCCAAGCCTAATAAATACATATTTTGAGTTTAGTATTCAGCCTACTTTTCCTTTTTAAAAGAACATAGTCTGAGAGAAGATGTTTTCAAGTTTATAATATTCTGAATGTTGCTAGTAATTTGCCTTAAAATACATTTTCAAAAAAGGGACAATGTGTGGTTGGATACATGGGAATTTTTCTTTTGTTTTTTACCGGAGATGTTGGATTTGTTTACTTTACTCCTTAGCCTGTGACAGAATGTTTAATGATGATTTTTTAAGTTCTTATCTTAAAGTAGCTTGACAATATTACACAATATAACACAGCCTATGCTGCTGGCTTTTTCTCTGTGCTAAATTTTCCTGTCTCTAGGGAAAACCTCCCAGACATTATGTTTATACAAAGGCACACACTCTTTATCTCCCCCTCTCTCTGTGCTGTTCATCATCCAGGTCCAGTATGTATGTCATAAATACATTTACCTCCTGACAGGAAGGTGGTCAAATTGAAATGGAATTCCCCAAAGAGTAGCAGGAAGAGAGAGAGAAAGCTGAATGACACATGACACCACTTACAAGCCAACACTTGACCCTGCATAAATGTGGCTAATTTAGCTCCCACTATGTCAATAAATGTGAGTGTATTCATATACTCGTAGAGCTCAACAGAATGCTCTTTCTCCAAGCCTTGTGCATACTTTTTTGAGTTTATTCTCTTATTTCATCTAGTAACTTTTTTCCTTCCTTTTACTTTCAACAGGCAGCTGCAACTAGAGAATTGTTTAGTTGAATAATAAACATTTTTTCCTTGTAAATCTTAAAATGTAATTCTTATGGTGACATGTAAATTTTCCAGTTGTTAACCGTTGGTCTTGTTCCACCAGGGAAGTGTTTACGTCAGAGGCCAACGTCAGGGGCTCTGTGATAAAAGAAATGGCTTGGAAATCCTCTCAACTCTGTGATCTACCCCTGAACCTGACTATTTTTATACACAGAAACCATGGAAAAAATCGTCTGATGGAAAAGTGAACTGCCGGTATTTGAGACATTTTCACAATAAGTGGATGAACCTGTTTAAACATTTTCTACTGATATACCAACAGCCGCGCTCTGTCAGTGACCCTGTGCCTGAGGGAGGAGGTCACCATGATCTCCACAGCTGTCCGCTGGCTGTTCCTGGTGTCTTTTATCATTCTGACCATTGGTGGGAACGTGCTGGTGTGTTTGGCTGTGGGGCTCAGCCGTCGACTTTGGCGCATTGCTAACTGCTTCGTGGTGTCTCTGGCAGTGACAGATCTCCTGCTGGGCCTGCTGGTGCTGCCCTTGTCGGCCACTGTGGAGCTGCGGAGTGGAAAATGGCCCTTCGGAGGCGCCTTGTGTAACATCTACATCTCACTGGATGTCTTACTGTGTACAGCCTCTATTCTGACCCTGCTGGCCATCAGCGTGGACCGATACCTAGCCATTTCAGCTCCCCTTAGTTACTCCAGGAGAGTTACCCCTCTCAGGGTGACACTGGTCTTGGCCGCCATCTGGGCCTTGTCACTGACTGTGTCCTTTGTGCCTATCCACCTAGGCTGGAACACAGCAGACTACACTGTGCAGCACTTGGACTGGGGCATGGGGGACGAAGACATCGAGGGACGCTACTGCCAGTTTGAATGGAATAACAATTATGTTCTTATTTATACCTCTGTCACATTTTACCTGCCTCTGCTGCTTTTGTGTGGAATGTATCTCTGCATATTCAGAGTGGCCCAAGAACAGGTCAGTATTTATTTTCAGTCTGTAAAACATGCTGAAGTGTAATATGGGTCAAAACTTAAGGCATACATTGCTTTTTTCATCTGTCTGAAGCTACTGTTTTGGAAATTGTTTTCATATCTGATCTGCACTATGGTGTGAAAGCAAAAATCTAAAAGAAACATAAGTAATATTCACTTGTAATGTGTTGTTGAATTAAATCCTTTATCATTGGACCAGTGAGTGAGCATATCTCTGGCTCTCTAACCTCTTCCTAACCAATCTTTGCAGGTGCGGCGTATTCGTGCTGCCACTCCATCATTTGCACGATCAGCATCGACTGCAGCTATAGCTCGAGAGCACAAAGCTACAGTAACCCTGGCAGCTGTACTTGGGGCCTTTGTCATCTGCTGGTTTCCTTACTTTACCTTCTTCACCTGCATGGGCATAAAGGGAAAGACAAACCCGCCCAATACACTTCACTCCATAGTCCTGTGGCTGGGCTATTTTAACTCAACTCTTAACCCCATCCTGTATCCAGCCCTCAACAGGGATTTCCGCAAGGCCTATGCAGAACTGCTTCGCTGCAGAGGACTGTCTCGCAGAAAACTGCAGTTTGCTCGGGTGTCTGTGCAGAAACGATTGACTTTAACAAATGGAAGGGTTCCAGAACAGTCTGAGAAAGTTAAAGACACAGCTAAAAAAGAGAGTGAGGGAAGAAGCCTCACCCTACATGAGAGAAATGATATCCCTGATGATGAGCCAAGCTGAAAAGCCATGGATCTGTTGTTCCACTGCTGGACTGCAGACTAGCAGCAAAATGTTGTAAATTACACACTTGCTCCAATACTCAATGCACCAGATTAGCTAACCATTATAAGTATCAGTTAGATGTTCAGTGAAGAGTCAAAGATTTTTACAATTTCTGGGAAACTCGAAGCACAACATCATGAATTTGTAAGTCTTTTGTTGGTAGGCTGGTTGAAAAAGTGGTACGTTCAGTCCACAGGCTTAATTATGCGCCCATTATTATTGGATACCCATAATTTCCTTGATCTGATTTTACGGTCGGTGAAATCTACAGTACAAAAATGTCTGTTAAATGTGCAATATGTAATATCTATCACTAGAGGTCTCCTTATCAAAACAATGAACACAAAAGACAAACTCTGACTATGTCATGAAGCAGCATGGGATCGTTGGATTTGTTTATTTCATTGTTTGACAGCCACCATTGCAGATGGAAATATTTCTGACTGACGCAGGCAGAAATATTTATGGTTACAATGAAGCTGTATTCATGTTATGTTTAGACTCTCTTGCCCCACCCCTGACTGTTACTGCCAAAATTAGGGTGAAGAAGTGAAATGTTAGCTTGAATAAAATTACAGTTTCCTTTGCATTCGAACATTGTTGGAAACATTTAGTAAACTGTAAGTACACAACAAAAAAAAAAATATGACAAAGAAAGTCATTTTTATGGATTTTTAGGATAATGTTACATGTCATAATGTTATGTATAATTTAAATGGACACATCTGAAAATCATGTACCACAGTGTCATTTAAAATAAAGAGTAGCCAGAGCAGAGTTGAATCAATGGAATCAATGGATGACTCAGTAAGTTTCCCTGTAAGCTGCCTGGAGACAGAGGTGGTTAAAAGTTTGCAAATTGTTTATTTTTCCTGCCTCAACTCTCCCATTGAGAGTAAATAAGTGACTAACAGGTGGTTTTATATGTACTGTGTGTGTATGTTTGACTCGACCTAAGCAGGATGACCTCACAGACTTCCTGGATGTTTTTAACCGATTACCTGCAACTCATTTGGACAAAACTCATCAAATCATGAGCATCTTTTTAAAATTTCTGTATACTTGCAAAAAAGTCTTACCCTCTGAGTTATGATGAGGACAGGTTACATTAAAGGAGTCACATGAATGATGGTGCAGTTGTTAAGATTTCTACTGCACAAGCAAATCAAGATCAAATAAAATCTTCATGCATGAAATTATCATTACAAATTTGCTGCTGTTATATGCTGTATACTTTTCTGAGATCTTTCCTATGCAGAGTCATTTAGAGTTGATGTATGTGAGTCTATGACTCTATGTCACTTGTGCTCTGTGGTGAAGATGAAAAAGAGAAGTCATGTAAAAAGGAGTGTACTCAACAAGCTGTGACCAAGATGACTTTGAAATGCAGAGAGCACAAAGGTAGATGTGATACCAAGAAATATTTAATTCTTTTTAATGCATATAATACTAATACTCATAATTAAATTGTAATTCTAGTCTTTTAATATAATACACATTGTATTTAATTATTCAACATATTTTGGATTCAAAGGCAGAATAATACCTTTTTTTAATGTATTTATTCATTAAAAAACCTAAACCTCTTTAATTAAATTTTTTATAAGTGTGAATGTATCACAGTTTAATGTGAGCCTAAGCACTGTCAGTGGCAGTATTAATACAGTGGGTTGAAACGGGGGAAGGGAATGAAATCCCCATTGAGATGAATTGATGACTTTCCTCTACCTTGTAGAGCAGGAGAAGACATTAGGTAACACTTTGATTCTTGAATACAGGGCACAGTGACATATTAAACGAATAAAAAAACTTATTAACTCTAATTCAGGACAGGTGGCAGAGAGCTAAAAAGTGAGAAAAGGGGTACAGGACAATTTATGGGCAACATTAAAGCCATCAGTCCTCAGAACTAAGGGGAATGAATTAGTAATTCTGTTCCCAGTCGTGTTCATTACATCTCCAGCACAGTAAAGGTCTCCTTTACATGTACAGCAACATGGGGGTAAAACAGATGTGTTGCTGAATACCATATGAGCTCTGTTGCTTATTTCACATATGTAACAGCTGTTAGCCAGGTCTCAATTAGAGCACATAATTAATGCAAGAAATTGTTGTGATCAAGAGATCAAGATCAGTTTGCAATTCTACTTTTGTGATGATCTTTATACATTTTTGTCAGTATGCATTTGTAATGGTAAATTACAGAGAATGTTCCTTAAAAATAAATCACAATTTAAAAATAGTTCAGATTGTTCTCAAATTGTTGCAAAAACAACAGTAGCAACAACAACAACAGCAACAATAATAACAATAATAATTTAAAAGTTATTCCTTGTCTTAAAGCTTAAATTCATCAACATGCAAATTTTACATACGTATCATATCATATCATATCATATCATATCATATCATATCATATCATATCATATCATTACGGTATGGACTAAGGAACCAGGACCCAGATGCAGAGATGTTCAAAAGGAAGAGTTTTATTTTACAACAAAAAATACCCTTATGGGGAAAAATCGGAAAACCAAAAACTACAAAAAACACAAAAGGCCACAACAGCAAAAGTAACAATAGAAAATCACTCGAAGGGAAAAAACTAGACTTACAAAATTGCTAGAACAAAAAATGACCAGGACTACAAAAACTCACTGGAAGGTTATCTAGAAAATGCAGCAATCATAAACTCAGGAAACAACATGAGAGTGGGGAGATTTCTCAGGAACGAAGTCACAAGGCACGCGGACATGGACGCAATCGTCTCACACAGGAGCCAGAGCGTGAGTGGTTTAAATAGGAAGCCTAATTGTCAATGAGAGGCAGGTGTGCCTCATGAGCCTCGCTCCTGAACCAATCAGCCCCACCTCTCTGCACCGACCTGCTGAGAGGGAGAGGGAGAGAGGGATCAACAGTGGAAACAAAAACAAACAAAATCAGAACCATAACAAGTAGGGTACAATTACCATGTCCACATAAAAGCTTTAAATTGTTCCTGGATTAAATTAAAGAGACAAACTTGTGCAGTGCTATTATGAAGACTAGATATAAAAATTGAGAACAAACACTAAATCAAATGTCTGGTGGCTCTCTTTGTTTGGCAGGATCCACCACTCATGTCCCAACTTGGCATGTATAATTCTGGCACATTTACTTAAAAGAGTACATGCTGTCGAATCCAAGAAACTTTGCCCCCCAATTACTCAACAAGTGAGAAAATCCAAAAGTAGCTTTAGTCTCCTTGCTGCTGATTTTACACACATCTACATTTTCATGTGTGAACTTTAAAAGCCACTGGTGAGGCAGCTATAGGTCGAAAGCTTGTTTAAAAACACACACTTACATTGCAAGCATATTTTAGATGATGAAGTATCCACACTCTTTGAATCATGAAGCCCTTTTTGTGTTTATGTTACAGTATATTGATGCGTTGTAGGTCATAGGTCTGAAATAATCTTTGACACATACTAGACAGTTCTTCACAAAACCTCAGGGATGTCTTTCCCCTCAAACTTAAGTCTGGAATCAAATACAAACTGCAGGCCTGAATCAGACCCCCCATCTATATGAAATCTATATGACCCCCTATCAGAGTATGAAGCCCCAGCAGCGCGTTATGTGATGTCAAGTCAGATGATGTTCCTCTTCCTGGTTCACCAATAACAAGTTTATTCTAGTTGAATTTTCTTGGCTTGTCCCAAGCAAATGAGCAGTTTGTTGTCATAAATCTAATGATAAATGCTACTATAATGTCAGTTGCATGGGTTTTGGCTTTTATCAGTGTTAAAATAAGAGTGAGAAGGATTTGAAACACTCAAAGAAAACAAAGAAATACACTCCAGCAGAAATTTGTTTATTTTGCTTTTCATCAGTAACAAATAATATACCTGGTAATTCCAATTCAAATAAGCTTTAGGTTAATAAAAGCACTTAGAAAAAAATGTGAATCAACATGTTCTTACATTTTCCACAACTACAGCTGCTTTAATTACCCTATTCTTTTTAGTAGCTATTATCTTTAAAGGCTACATGCAAAAAAGGAAATAAGCAGGAATGAGGAAAGACTTAAAGGGGAATCTTAACCTTACTAAACTATACTTTTATTATTATGCTTGTTAAACTTTTCTACTCACTCACTGGCTTAAGGGATAAGGGATAAGGAAAGGGGTGTGTGCATTGTGAGGCCAAGCATAGATAAGAAGAAAAAACTGAGCCATGATGCTGTCGTTTCCACCAGTTAGGAGAGCATGACCAAAGTGACCAGCGGTGCCATGAGGAGCAGGAGGCCAGCACTTGTAGTGGTGGCACTGTTGCAGAAATCACCCTGACAGCAGGTTATTTCTCCTCCAAGGGCAGCTCTAATCTGTGGATGTCCCATATTTGTGCACATCAGGTTGGAGATACAGCCCTTTATTACTCTTATTTCACCTCCTGTCAACACTGAGAGAAGGAAAACAATGTTTGGTGTGTGAGCTTCATTTTTCATGCATCTGTGTAATGATGTGGAACAGAATTAGATGAGAAACACCATAAACCTGCTACCTGATTTTGAGAAGCAGTGGTCCTCAGTCCCCTTGCAGTTAAGAGTTGCAGAGCACCTCTGTCCATCGCAGTAGTAGCACTTTTTACCATTTGCCTCGGATTGGCTGGGCTCTATTGCAAGGAACAAAGTGGTGCACTTTGTTTCAGTATATAATTTGGTTTGGAGAGGTGACTGCACCTCAACCCAGAAATGTACTTCACATCTCACTTTTTTCCTCAATGTCTTTTTTAAATGATCTTTTTGGGGTTTTTTGCCAGAAGTGTAAGGACATTACTGAACAAGAGGAAACAACAATAACAAATTATTTTTTTAAAAAAAATGTAA
>JAPZDY010000006.1:6611661-6626594 GCA_029783645.1 Ctenochaetus hawaiiensis | reverse complement strand
ATAAACTTCACTTCACTTTTACTTCACTTAAGTTTAGTTTGAAGCTTTAAATCACAGAAAAATAACTTGTTTAGGCTGCTATTCAAAGGTCACTCTTTTTATATAAGGATATAATCTGTTACATATAGGCACACAGTACTGTCTGTGTTCAGATGTTTTGTATTTATATCATATACTGACACGCTTAAGCCTGATTTGCTTTCTTCAGCAGATTTTGGCCGTTTCAGCATTAAACTCAGGCTACTTACTGAGACTCTTGCTTGTGGCTTTGGAAAGATTATGAAAAGCTTTTGTGCTCCAGCCAAGCCATGTTTTGCTTGCTTACTGTATATGTTTCTGTGGGCATGTAAGTGTTTTTGTGTGTGGGTCTGGTAATAAAGCAGCTGTTGGCTTTGCCTCTCACTGCCAGATATCTCAGCTTCAATGGCCTCCCACTGTTCCTGTCACTTCTCATCCCTCCATGTGCAGATGACTGCTAAACTCCTGTCCACGGATCCAGAAACAGGTTTGTCTGAGCATGCCCAGTGCGGGGGCTTGGGAGACTTAACATCTGAGTGTGGGAGGTAACGCAGTGCTGCTGCAGGGTTCAGCGGCTGCCTGCAGCAGTTTTTATACAAAAAGCACTGAACAGTCAACCCCAAAGGAAATGGAATAATCTGAGACTTCACTCACCAGAATTATAAAAATCAATGAAGGAATCTATCAGCACTGGTCTACCTTTTAAAGCATAGCAGGTCGATATCATTAAAAATGTGTTGCTTATTTTTAGGAAATTTTCCAGGCCCATAATATCTCTGAATCACCATGGACACTGACATTTTCATGCAACTGAGATGTTTTTTTCTGTCTCACACCAATATGCCGTCAGAAAAAATACTAGCATATATTAGGACAAATGTTCTTAGGAATGTTAATCATGTCTGTAAAAGGTGCATTGGCCTTATGATTACTTTTAATAAATTCATTGTGATTACTATGAACTTCTTGGTCATGCTCCATAAATAACTTGACAGTGCCATTGAGAGAAGATGTACGATATTGCAGAAATTGAACCAGTGATTATTCTAACTCATGTGTGTTGCCATTGCCATGCCTGGTCTACAGGGGGCAGACCATGTTACAATGAGTAAATGGGTATATGAGTCTCACAATTGTCTTGCAGCTGTTGTTTAAATAAGAACATTTACTCAAAAACTGTATCTAAGAACAGTTCTGAGATACCTTAACTTTACTTATGTATTCATAGTTTTATGTTACTTTACACTTGCACATCAGTGCTTTTCTGTGGTGTATAGTGTTACTTTTTACTTAACTCAACATCTTTTGACAGCTGTCATTACTTTTCAGGTCAAGATTTTGCATTTAAAACACATCATCAGTTTATAAAAAATACAGCCAATTTTTAATGATTAAATCAGTTGGTTCCCAACCTTTTCAGGCTGTGACCTCTTACAGAAAAGGGCTCCTTGACACTTTTCAGATTTCTCTAAATTATTTGCAGTTCCACCAAGACGACATCCATTATTGACATTGTAATAAAATCATATAGTGCATAAGTCTCAGTGAAGGTTTTATTGCAAAAAAGACTGTTAACATTTTGTTACTTAAAGTACTGTGTGCTGATAATGCCAATGTATTTTTACTTAAGTAGGATTTTTAATGGCATAATTCATACAATGCTGAGGTAATTTACTATGTGCACTTTGCCAGAAGAGCTGGTGAATGATACATAAATTGTTCTTTCAAGGTTAGGCAACATTATATGACTCTACCCCATTTTACCCCCTCAAAATAAAGAAAAGGAACATATAAGACAAAAACTGTCACAAGGCTGATACAGCTTAGAACCAAAATATGTTTAACTTCATGGTTTTTGTTATTTGTTTATTCATTTTGTCTGTCTAACTGCAATTACTAATATCCTGCACATACACTTGACAGTGTGACTCTCACTACGCTGCTATTTTTACTCTGCCACTCTTTGAGTAAAGTGGTCCCCTCCTGGGATATAAACAGGATTGTGCGAACACCCACCTCAAGTCACGAAAGCCTTTTTTTTTGCAGTTCTTTCTGTTTGTTTTTCTTGTGACATTTAGGACAGAGATATTGTAGACCAGAGACTTACTAAAGTGCCACGATGACTGTGTCTGTGAGGAGATAAATATAATCTATAAGCATTAAATATAGACAAGAGAGAGGATGAAGAGGAGAAAAAAATAGACGGAGGAAGCACTGCGTCATGCTCTCCTCGAACATTTCCTCAGTTCAGTGGAGTGAAAAACAAAAAAGCTCTGTCTCCACAAGCAAACTGCAGACTTATATAAGCTGTCTTCGAGTTATTTTGTGATGGAGAAGAGTGTGTGTTTAGGGTTGATTTCTTGCATGTGCGTCAATTTGAGAAAGACCTTTTCATGCTACACTTCAGCTGTGATAGTTTCTCAGTTTTGGTGGTTGCATGATCACCATAGTAACAAAAATGTTCATTTAGGATTACATGTACTCCCTGACATAACTATGCAAGTGAAAATGAGGATGGTGATTAATATAATCTCTACGTTATATACAAGATAGCCTCTTCAAGTATGTATTTTTACATAGAAATTTAATCCATGCTTTGACAGATTTTTTTTCCTTATATATTTCTCATAAACATCCCCACATGTAGCAGTTAACTTGATACATATTTGATACATGCTGAGAAAGTGTGTCATACTCTCAACACAAAGCATTCTTTTATCTTCTCCCCAGACTCATCTTCTTTTGTTTCCAGCCAAAAAGCACAACTGTGATCTTGACACTCTGCAGGGAAAGGTTCCTAATCATCTGAGAAATGGCTTTTCACAAATCCAGGGAATGTAAAACTAATATGAGCACAGTAACAGATCACACAATTTCAAAAAAGCTACCATTAACTCTTTAATGTGGCAATTTTACTGTGTGATTTTATAAAGTGTTGACCACTCTTAGTTGTTCTGGGCTGCATTTGTCTTCTCTTATGTGACTTTTAGAGAGGGAAACATCTCATTGAAAGTACAACAAAGACTTTAAAGTGTAATTCATAAACTGATTTAAAAGGATGGACTTTGAGCTGTGATCTGCCATCTTGAAAAAAGACATTTTGCAGGACCAACAATTTGTAAAAATAAGTCCTAAGATGTGTGCATGACTACTTTATTACTATGCAATTTCCCATTAGAAATTCTTTTTTACATACAAGCATTTCTTATCACAGTGTGGAGAAGATGATGTAATGGATAATAAAAACTTCACTAAATTTATCTACCGCAGGGACCTAAGTTGTAGCTATAAACAATGAACCACCAGCCTTAACTCCTACTTTTTCACACTTTGCTAATTACCAGATCGTTGATCATGCAACTGTGTAAAGCTCTTAAAAAAAAAAAGCTTAGAGAGAGGAAGCATATATGCAATACGGGAGGAGGGAGCATAGAGGAGGGGGGCGTGTACAGCGGTAGCTGCTGGCGCTCTCTGCAGTACGGATCTGCTGAGAGCGCCAGAGCAGAGCTCCTCCACAGACCACAGCCGCAGGGCTCCCACTGCAGCTCAGAGGAAAAATAAACCTCACACAGAAATAAAATAACTGGAGGAGAAAGTTCTACCTCACGAGACCAGAAGACAGAGGCCGAGACGAAGAGGAGGAGAGGAAAAAGTGATTATGAAATTACAGAAGAGGAGGTGAGAAGAGCTGGATGAGATTCTCTGCCTTTTTCTTTTTGGATGGATCAGAACTTCCCAGGCACACAACTCGTTCACCTTTTTCCTTTGGAGTTCATTTATTAATTTATCGCCTGCCTCTTGTTGGTCTGTGGATCACAACTCTGCTTTTTGAAAAGTTTGACATATTGTCCTGGATCTTTATTTCTAACCAACATTTCTGCCTATCTGTTTTTATCTTTTTTGTTGTTGTTGTCTTTTTGGGCAATTCTGGCTCTGTTGTATTACCTGCCTCAGAACTTCACTACAGCTTGTGTAGGTGTTTGTTCGTTTGTGCGTGTGTGTGTGTGTGTGTGAGCACCAGATGGTGACTGAGTGAATAGTGATCGAGTTAACATGTACTTGGGTGTAACTGTGTGCAAGAGAATATACATTGTTCTGTTTTTAAGCAACACGGAAAGCTAAATTTTGCAGATAAATTATTATTGATCCAGTTCCTGCGTCTTTTCCCACAACGATGCCCTCAAAGGACGCTATGACGTCACATCACAGAAACTACTGAGGCAGATTCCTTTTTGCAATAAGGACTCAACACAATATCGCCTGAAAAAACATTGTAAGGACACTTGTGAGCTCAAACCTTTTTTTGAGACAATTTGGAGGAAACATTCTCTCTCTGTGGTGAAACCTTGGCCCTGTGGGCCCCTGCTCGTACCTCAAGATGGCTGGCTGTACCAGCCGCTGCAGGCAGGGGGTGCTCAAGCTCATCCAGTCCCTGCAGAGATTGGTGTCTGGAACTCTTACAAAAGGTATTGTGACTTTTTACTCTAATGCAGATACATTGATGTAACATTTTTTATTTCAGTGTGCTTTTACACAGTTAATATGTACTTGATTAGACACAAAGTGATTTTGTGAAAAAGCTACACTGCACATTTAATGAATACTAGAAAAATTTTACCATCCGAGTAAGAGCTAGCTTTCATTCCCCCTATTTTTTTCTTTGCCTTACAATACACAGAATGTTCTTGTGAGCCCAAGGTCCAGGTTTAATTCTTTTTTTAACAGCCAAACTGTAGACTATTCATCACAGCCATGTGTCCTGCCACACTGTCCTTGAGCAAAACACTGAGCCCTTGCTTTGGGAAACTAAGAATTTAAGAGTCTCAG
This sequence comes from Ctenochaetus hawaiiensis, assembly GCA_029783645.1. NCBI lineage: Eukaryota > Metazoa > Chordata > Actinopteri > Acanthuriformes > Acanthuridae > Ctenochaetus > Ctenochaetus hawaiiensis. The sequence continues at coordinate 6,621,749 of JAPZDY010000006.1, read as the reverse complement.
CTATTATCTGGCGATGCAGCAGTCTTCAAATCCAATACAATTTGTTGTGGAAATGCAATGTAACTCTGAATTTTAATGTAAACAATACTGGCTACATTACTGAGTTTGGACTTATAAAGAGCAGAGGATTCATGTTGCTTAAGTTTTGGATGCAGAAATAGTGCAATATAATATTACTGTAATATGCTGTTACTGGTGCTGTGTTGTAAACAGCTTTATTAAGCCATCAGGTTAGATAAACCAATAAACCAGTTACAGATGGAGGATTGGCAGCTTTTACATAAAGGCCACTGGAACTCAATCTGGGGATGGGTTGACAATATATTATTATAATTATTTATCATTAAATTGTTGTGCTTTTTTTGTTTGTTTTTTTTGGGGTTTTTTTTAACTTTTTACCTCGTTGGGACAACCAGGACCTCATCTTCTTCAAAGCTGCTTTAAAAGAAACTACAGAGATGGAAAGTTTACTTCTTGAACCACTCACAGTTCCACACGTCATGGGGCAGTTTTCTGTCATGAGACGTCATAATTAGAGGAATTGCTATTCTATTTCAAAACTACTGACTGGTCTTTATTTTCACTCTAAATTTTACCTACCACCAACACACCTTTTAGGACTTTTAGCTTTCCCATATTCATACGAAAATGTTCTATTTAATGTCTTATTTGCAATCAAGCACAGATCTAGACAGAAGGATCAGCAGGCCGGCAAATCAGAAAATGTGGTGTAATTTCTTTTTATAATGCACCTTTTCTTGTAGTAAAGTGCCAACTGTTACAAAAGAATTGTTGGCTTTGCCTGTGGGCTACCTTTTACTTGCAGTGGATCAGGTCCCTCTTGGTCCTCCTGTTGAGCTGAATGATGTAGGTCATGTATGCGTCATCTGCACAGCCCCCTTGGGCAGCATTTTGCGATGCACTCTCAACCCTCTTGTCGTGTTCATCATCTTCGTGTTAAAAGCCTCAGCTCGCTTTCTCTTTGTGACCTCGATCAGCCTTTGGTTGAAAGTTACTTTTTACCTAAACAGCAAAAACAAATGCTGAGTCACCAAGTCACAGTACAGCTGCAAGGCTATTGCAGTTGACAGGAGAAACAATGTCACCGCTTCCAGAGTAAAGCAGAAATCCATCTAAATCCAGATCTGTCTACACTTTGTTTTACATTTAAAAAACTCTTACAGACTGCCTCTGCTTTGTGACATGGAATGTGGTTTTCGAGCAATGGATCCTTCAAAAATCAACCCTAAAATACAATGCATTGCAATGAAACTGGCTGAGTGTGTGTTTCAAACTGGTGGCATTGTCAGCTGTGCTGTTCTAGAAGTAATACAGCCCACTTTTTACTGCATGGGTTGATAATCTGGGTCATGGACTGCAGCCATTGTATCTCTAGTTTTAAAAACTGAGAGACTGTGGACTACTCATCCTTTTATGTAACCAAAAAAAATTCTAAACAGTTCTAAGCCTACTTTTAAAGTCAGGGTGTAGCCTTGCTTGGACTAATTGCCAAAGAAAAGTAGTAATGTGAAAAAAAACCTGATGTTCAGTCTCATGTGCAGAGGCAGCAGTTTACTTATAAAACGACTGTATCTTTGCCATTAAGACTCATTATTTCAACACTTCCTAATCTCTGTACTGTCTTTATTTTGGTTATCTTGCACTTCATCCCCCTAAAGGTAGTTGATGTAACAGACTGTGAATTCTGTTGAACGTCTTGTTCCTTGTTATTGTGCCCCTGCGCATGTTTGCTGCGTCTCCCCAAATGTTCTTTTGTTCTTTGCTGATTGCAGCACACGTCGCTGCCCTTTTGTTACTTAAGGTTGAGATGCTTGTCCACTGGGCAGCACAGAGGCCGTGTCTTCATCTAGTTCCATAATTAAATGTCACTGAGTGTGATAAGTGTCTATAATTGAAATATTAAGTTAAAAATGATCTAAAATGGGGCCTATTGATTCTGTTGTTTCAAATCACACTGGGAGTTGTTTGAATTTTAGGTTTCACCTGTTAATATAAGAGAAAATATGAATTCATGTCTAATCCAGTGTTTGAGGAATAATTTCTTATTAACTACAAATTTAAAAGACAAATAGATGCATTTTATTTGTATAATGCATTTCTCAGCCTCATTTTATTCCAAAGCTTTAACAGCATAACAATAAAGACTTAAATTTGGTGCATTGTACTAGTTTGCAGGTTTGTGTTTTCATTCATAACAAAAAAGCTAGCTGTGGTCACATGTGGATGACGGATTTTGGCAACCAAAATATACAAATAGATCGAAAAATCTTAATTAACAGGGTACTTATTAAAATACTCATTTGCAAGTTTTAAATGTCACAAAAATGTTATTTGCATGTGGCATGCAACATGGAATCAATTTAAAAATGCTTGGCAAGGGTGACAAATAAGATCAATTCAAAGACTGAATGGAAAGAGTTGATCTTCAGAGTAGTTTTCATTGAGGTTGAGGATTTGCATATGATAGCATCATCGCTGCTGTGCAGATTATAGGACCTGCATGCTATCATATGCATGGAAGAAGACATGGAAATATGCAAACACATGCACATTCAGCTGTACACACATGCAACCATGTCAGGTAGAGTGAAAAATTTAAGTCCCTCATCTCACATACACACACAAATCTCCAGCACTTTACTTTGTTATGCATATTTGCCAGCCCACTCTTATGTATATAGTGACATGATCCGAAAAGCTCTGCCTGTTAACCTTTAAACAGTTCTACTCACAAATGCGGCAGCATGTATATTCATTTTTAGACCTTTAAACATTGCAAGCTGGAGTTGTGGAACGGGACTGATGAAACGCCTGAGCCTCAGGCTGACTTACTCTCACTTGTATTCTTTGGTCCCAAGTGGCTGCTGTGGTTAAACTCTTCATACTCTCATACTACTTAATATTATTGTTATGCATATTTTGCTTTTGAAAGTAGTTTTGTATTATCTGAGACTTTTTTTTTCTTAAAAAGACATCTGCTTAAATTTCTCCAATCTCCTCCAATGTAAAGATTGGAAAAAGGGACACAATTTTTTTGAAAAAGACAAATTATATTCAATTCTTTTGTCATGCAAAATACGGGATTTTTTTTTCATCCAAAGAGAATAGTCTGACTATTTTTGATTAACGTTCAGGACAGCAAATTGCTATTTATTTTCTTAAAGAGGCAAATTCTGGCAATAGTCCAATCGTGGGATGTTACTCAGGATCAGTTAACCACAATGGTATCTATTCTTTACTTATGTTTGCAAAATTGAGTCAAAAATAACTATAAAGCTGAGTGCACAGAATCAGTACACGAGTGTATGACTCTTGTAGAGCAGTTACATGTACAGAAGCTTTGCAGTAATGTTTGTATTTAGCATTTGGGCCTATTTAATAACTGTCATGGTAGCTGCTGTTGAGCTAAAGTTGCATGGTCTCATTTCAACTGACTGAAAAGTTAAGTGTTTTGATTTGTTTGCTTTTGCAGTTACACACACAATCTTGTCTTTACACCACTTTTCAAACAGACTCAGGTCCTATTGGAAACTGCAGGAGTGTAGTAGAAGACAGAAACCAACTCTTCCGGCTCCTGCTGTGCCTGTCTCATGCTATTACGAGTCACATGTGTCCTCTAAGTGCATAACCTTGCAGCAAGAGTCCCATCATCCTACAGCACAGAGCCTGATTCAGATCTATGGCATGCAAACCTTGACCACACATCTACCATGACCCAAACATATAGCAGAATCATCCAGCATTACTCTGTTTGTGAACTGTTCTTCCCAAAAAAAATCTGTCTCTTCCTCCTCCTCTCTCTCTCTCTCGTTCCGTGAGTGTAAAAGCATTGGATTGAAGCTGACAGTGTGTGTCTCTGCTTTTAATTTTTTACATCCCCTCACTACACACTTTTATGTAACCATCTTCTCCTAGATTTATTTTTATCTCAGGCTTCCTCTGTGTGTTTCATTTTCCACTTTAATTTTTTTTTCAGTCGCGTTGTTTTATTACATGATGCTGCATGTAAAATTCACTTTTGACGACAATTATTTGTTGCAGTGGTTGTTGGTTGCAGTGTTTACAGTGAAATACTGTACATTCAGCCAACATGCCCATATGTTGTTGTACTTTGTTAAATTCTAACTCAAGTTGTATTTAGTCATGAGTAAAACAAACTTACAATAGTGACCAAAACTGCAAATTGTAACAGAAAATATTGTACTCTGCTGCCCCCTGTTGTTCAGAAAATAACACCACAACATAAAAGAATAAATATGAGCTTTCTACTTAGTTTAAAAACGTCCATAGATTCTCAAAGCAGTTGTCAGTGTGTGTTTGGTCTGAGATTATCAAACAAAAATAGAATTTAATCAACATCATAATTAAGCTGGTAAAGGCTATTTAGTTCACTGTACTTTGGTGTGGTGCGGCTGTGCCGCCCTACAGGAATCATATCATTCTCTACAGACTTCTCTGATTTTTTTGTATACAGTTACATGAGTGTGTTTGCTCAGTCAAACTTATTTTCTTTTTCTTTAATGCTCTGACTATAATTAGTGACATCAATAGGGCCAGTGGTACATTTCCCCAAGGATATTTTTCTTGTTTTGAGGGAACTGCTCTGTAATTGCAATATGAGTAGTTGTAAAATATAATCAATTAAATACTTGATTTTGGTGAAATTCTCAATAATTTAACATAATTTCAATGTTAATTAAAAAAGACACAAGACAGTTTCTCCTCTTAAAATGACTTTTACAACTCTGCATTTTTTAATTTTCTAAGCTGGTCTACAGTTATTTAATTTTTATAACTGTTAAACTAGTAAGTCATTTAGGTTACTTTAGCTAAACATTGCTTTGTTTAATGAACCTGTGGGTCTTCAGTTTCAAATAGTATGAAGTAATATGAACAGAAGAGCAGATGAGTAATTTTAACAATATTTTAACCACATTTTGACTAATGTGAACATAAATATAAACTGTCAGGTTAATATTTTATCAATTTATACATTAAACAGAACCATTTGTATACATGAATTCATAATGTGTTTTTTTTCTATGTTTGTTATCTCTTAAAGAACAACTAGTTCTAATGAGGAGTGCACAGGAGACGTGTTAAGCTGATGAAAAGAGCAGCTGAGGAATAAAAACCAAATAATTTAGTGTTGGAAGTGCTTGCATTACAAGACTAGAGAACTACTTATCAGGTCAGAAACGTTCATCTCGTGTCAAAGCAGAGAAGTTCTCCTAAAAAAATAGCCATTCTTGCTTCTTCCAAATTTAATTTGTCCATCAATAAAAATTATTTTGTTGTTTGACATTTAAGCAGTGGATTCAGTCGGACAAAGTCTCAGGTTTTCTCAGATGTCATCAGCTCAACTTAAATAATTCATGAGTTAAAAGACTTTTCATGAATGGCCATTCTTCAAAATCCCATGAAAGATAAATGCAGTGGGAGACTGTAATAGTGGAGATGTCATAAATGGAAAATAAGTACAAGTAAATAAGTTGATGAAAGAGGAAGCTGTGCTGTCATGCACCTTGTGGTTATTATGGAATTGACATATTGATCTAAAGAGGTTGGAGTAGGTTATGACTGAATTTGCAATATGTTGGTTACAGATGTGCTCCTGCTTAATTAGTCTTGATTTAAATTCTTATGGACAGTGCCTGTAGGAGTGCCTGTAAGAGTTGTGGTGGGTGCCTTCTGCTGGTGGTGGTGAGCTGCACTTGTATAGATTATAAACTGATAAAAGATAACAGAGAGAACATGAAGGCAGACTGCAGTGCAGCGTCCTTGGTGCAGGCGGTATATGGAGCAGAGAGGCTGCTCCAGATTGCAAACATCTGTCAAAGGGGATTAAAACGTGTTACTCATAGTAATCTGAACACTAAATTCTCCATCTGCAAGTGTTTGTATGTGTGTTTGTGTGTCACAGGCTTATTTCACTGATCTGAGATGAAGTGACTGCGCTAAATTTTTTCAGGTAGTAAAAGAAATGAATATTTGATAGAAAAATGCAGGAAAGTCACTGAATGAAATGCATGAGTTCTGTAAAGGTAAAAAAGTAATGGCTTTATTTTAGTGTAACAATATTTGAAATATTTGATGTGTAAGAGGATGTGGGTATGTAGAAAGGAAAAAGCACTGTGAGCCAAAGTGTAGGACATGTGTCATGAAAGAGATGTATATTTAAACTTATTAATAGAATTATGCATGACTTTATGTTTAATTAATATATGCATGTTACGTTCTTATCTCAGTTCCACCTGTGTAATGACTGCCCACAGCAAACCCCATGCAAACACACACAGACACACACACAGCATAATTTGAATAGCGTTGACCTGCGACAAACACATAGCAGAGATAAGTTTTTAAAGATTACATAACCGGGAGATAATAAATATTCAATTAATGAAAGACCTCAGACTTTAGGCTCTTTAGTGTGCATATTTGCCAGCTGATGTCATCGTACTCTTTTTGCATGGCTTCTGCTCTATTCACAGCTGTGAGAGGAAGGGGAACGCAACTTTCAAGAAACGAGAAAGCTGAATCGGCATCGAAAAAAATGGCATACCATGAATTTTTTAAATCAAGAGAGGTTTACCGAAGCCCACACACATACACAAACCTGCATCACACACACACACACACACACACAAAGAAAAAAATGAGGCAGAGAGAACATTCACATTTCTGGTCTGCAGCCAGTGGAATATTTAAAAGGACATTCACATTAACTGAGCCTAACTCCACCCTCTACATGAGCCCACATAAACCAGTTTTTTAATTTAGTGATTTGAAAATCTAAATTCTTACAGTCTTGTAGAGAATCACTGTCAGATGGCTTAACTTCAATCCTAATACAGACTACGCACTAACGGCCTGTTCAAGAGAAATTTTTTTCATTAGTTGCCTTTTACCATTATAAATAATATTAAATAGAAAAAGTGAGTTAAGTTGTAAAGCCTGGCACTGGTAGGGAAATAAACATCACTCACTCCCACTGCTTTCCTATCCCTGATGCACACAGTCTCACGTATTAGATCAAAGCTGCTCCAAGAATTTTAATTAACACCATTAAAAACTCTAAAGGTCTTATTTGTACATTTTCAAAAAAAATCACATTCCTTGTTGCCTTCCACATTAAATTAAGGGAGACAGTAAGAGGTTTAACAAGTCACTGTGGTGCAAACACGCATATGAGTGGGCTTTACAGCTAACATACATCTACAGGCTCATTATGGTCCAAACCACGTGTCAGCGATCAAACAGCTTATATGAAATGGAACTAAGCGGAAGTCATCAGTAACCATTAGGTTGAGTTTTATGTGTGTGTGTATATCTCTATGTATTTGTGTGTATTTGTCAAGGCAGTTAAAAGCAAAATAAGCAATGAGAACCTGTCAGCTCCAAATGCATGACCTTCATTTGCTACCACTTGTCATTTGTCAGTGGTGTTATTACTGAGCACAGCATCAGTTCCCAGCTCTCGCAATAACATGAGGGCATGAGGAGGCAGGGAGCTGCTAGAAAGAGGGGGGAAAGGCTGACAGATGACTAGAATGAGGCACAGAGCGGAGGGAGTGGCACAGAAAGGCAGCAGCAGCTTGTGAGTGTGTGTGTGTTTGGAGACAGAGATCAGGAATCCAAGAGAATCAGCTCAAAGAAGAAGAGAGTCATCCCTCAGTGACAGATCTGGAACCAGCGAGAGGGAACAACGGGGGCAAAGCCCCTTTAAGATACACAGCTGTGGAGGCAGATCCAGACGGAGCGACAGGCTGACAAGATCGTGAAATAAATACAGGAATATTTGTCTCTGGGTTGACCGGGCTGGTTTCCACGGTGACAACATGGGTGCAGTGGTAGGCACTTTGACCATGCAAACCAAACAGAGGAGACCGTCCAGAGGTACGTCAACATTCAGTCAGGAAAAGATGGAGAGAAGACAAAAGAGCAACAGAAAGCCAGACTAGAGAACAGCGTGAACCTTTGAAAGAAAACATTTAGATAGTAATTCAAAATGATTTTAGTTTTAATGTGTGTGTTTTTTATATTTCTTTTCTATCTGTTGCACACCTGCAGATTTTGCATAAACAGTAACGTATATGCTCTATATGTGCCATATTTCTGTGAGGTGATAATAAATCATGGAACAAGATTATCTGAGAGAAAACAGCAAAAAGAGACCTGTTTATGCCTTTATTAACTTTTACTTACATGTAACAAAAGGCACCAAATGCCATGCACATGCAAAGTACTTTTACCACTGTCATTGATGCTTTTTATTCTGTAAAAGTCTTATAAAAGGCTAGAATAAATTTTAAGAATAAATGAGCCACAGGAAGTGGCAGCAGTGATACAGGATGCATCTGTGAGGCATAACACACGAAAGTATACCATGTCCTTGAACATAACAGAGATCAAAAACACTGCCCCCAGCTCTATTATTATTATATATTATTATTACTATTATTATTATTATGTGTGTGTTGTGCATGTGTGAGTGTTTGTTGAATGTGAGTGAGTGAGTGAGTGAGTGAGTGAGTGAGTGAGTGAGTGAGTGAGTGAGTGAGGGGGGAGAGGGGGAGTGGGATGAGGGTTTTGGTGATAACATGTGAATTAGCACTCAGCTCACATATCGTACCTCTCTCTGGCCTTATGCTTGAGATCCTCGTTGTCATGGAGACTGGGTTGTAGGGGCACGAGAGGAGAGTGTGATCAATTCTCCACCAGGATGAATGATGAATTCATAGTTGCATGAAATAGAGATAAAATGCATGAGCCAGCAAACAAGGCACATAATAAGACAAGAGTAGCGGTTTGTAGTTGCTTTTATGCAGATGAGATGTAATTATTCATCCTTGTATTGATAAAAGCCATAAAAAATGTATTGAGGTCATCCTTTTCTTTTTTCTTTTTTTTAAGGTCTATTCAGATTTGTCTTGTGTTGCCGGCTGTGCAGAGGCAAATGACAAAAGATAAGACAAGATAGATAAGACTTTATTAATCCCCAGGAGGGAGAATAAGTAACACAGCAGCTCAAGAAACTCAGCAGAGAGGTAGGTCACCGCAGGATATAAATAAGAATAAGTCACAGTTAGAAAGCTATGTAGATACAACACTATATTTTAGACCACTGAGAGTTAGGAAAATGTATTTTTTTTAAGTGCAAAACTTATTAGAATTTTTTCCAAAACCTTGCCTGATTTTCAGGACTTTTATTCTTGTGTCAGCATCCACCTGTACAGCCATATGTCAACAGAACACTCCATATATTTGTGGTGTCTGGTTCGTTAGGAATCACAACTCCAGTTAGACAAAAGGATAGAGACAAATGTCACCACAGGGAGTGAGGACATGAAGCAACAGCTGCTGTTGTTCCATGACATGAATGCTAAATATAATGTGCAATAAATTAAAAACAAAGCTGTCATTGTGACACAGCCATCTGTGAAGAAATACACACAAACTAGAAATAAAGAAATAGTTTGAGATAAATTGATACCAAAATGATGTCCATAAAATAAATAATAGACTGCCTCTTGCAGCCAGTTAGCTTAGCTTAGCTTAGAGACTGGAATCAGAGGACCAATTGCTTTCTCCACATCACTCTTTCTTCTTTGCTCTATCTGTTTAAAAATTAAAGGTCTGTACATGTTGTTGGTTTATGGGGCAATGAGTCAGACTGACTCTTGGCCGGGGGCAGTCACGTCCTCGGAGTTTCGTCATCAATATGAGGTTGCAAGGCAACAAGCAGGGACTGTGGGAAGTCACAGGATTGAACAAACATGATATAACATTTTATTGATGAGCTTTAGAGGTGGTGGCAGGCGGAGTTTGCTACCTTTTCACAGAGCTATGCCAGCTGTTTCCCTCCGTTTTGGGTCATTAAGCTCGACTGAGCTAACTAACTGCTGGCTGTAACATCACATTTACTACACAGACATGATAGTGGCATCACTCTTCTCATCTAACTCCTGGCAAGCACATTAGCCTATTTCCCAAAAAGTAAAATGATGGGAAAGTTTGGGGATAGATCTTCAATATGCACATCAGAGAAGCACAGTAACAGTGAA
>JAPZDY010000006.1:6592029-6602555 GCA_029783645.1 Ctenochaetus hawaiiensis | reverse complement strand
AGACAAAGTGACGACAGTGCTTAGGCTAAAAGAACAAAGAGGACGGCCCCAAGATCATTCGGTTTGTGCCAGTGTATCCTGATTAAAGTGGCTTTTTAACATAAACAAATGTTATAGGCTCCATGTAAACTAGGCTACAGTTATGATTTCAGACCTTCTGTTACAGAATTACAAGAAACACACTTTCTTAACTAATAAACTAATACAGAAGAATTAGTGAGTAAGGGTGAGTAGGCTCCTCATATAACAGTTATGGTCTCTTTCTGATGGCTTTTGAGCCAGTTAGGTCTCTCAAATGTACATGCTGTACAGTGGGTGGCGCTGTTTTCTGCACATGTGTCTGGGTGGTAACAGAGAAGAAGAGGGAAGGCGGAGTTGCATTTTAGTTAGTGGTAGCCTGGTTAAAACTGTACAGTCTTCTACCGCAGAGAAGCAGCAGGTTGTTAGCGTAGTTTTAATCTTCAAAATGAACGGTTTAGACGAGGAACCGATGGCACCACAGACATTTCTTTACGGTGAGTAAACATCTGCACATCCAATGTAATTATAAGGTGTTTCACAATACGTGTCCTATCTTGACTGCTGATATCATGGGTAGAAATTGATTATGAACTGTTTAGCCACTTATTTCCTCTTTAATTGAAGGTAATAACCTTTTACCCCATCAAAATGCTCAAAATGCAATACTTTTAGTCATGACTAATTTTGATACTGTAGCAGCAGGTTCACTTCAGTCGTACGGCATGGTTTCAGACTGAATTACCCATACACGTGTTTGACTGACAACATGGCGGCGCCCATGAATGGTGAACAGTGTGGATATTTAAGCATTTTCTCTACACTTATTTTTGAAATTGGCGTAATATGTCATACACGTCCTATTTTGATAAACTGCCTCTTTAAATTTTAGCTAGACCCGATAGTTTGTAGCTCGAGAGGAAAAGTAATCTCACGTGGGTTCAGACACATGCGGACCCTGCTGACGTCTTGCTCATAGACCCCCTGAAGTTACCTTGTTTGACTCTAACCCAGTAAACCATGCCGAAATGTTTTTGACTGATAGTTAATATTTTTATTAAAGAATTAGCTCATAAGTGACACGACATGAGCATGACTTTATCAAGTTTCCATAAATCGTCTGCTTCCCGTCTGCTTCCATTACCTATTTTCCACCTCGTGAGATGGAAACAAAATATGCAGACATGACTTATATTTGTGTTACAGACTGTAAGCACATAGAGGATTATACTTACTAATGCCACTGAACTTGAATGTGGTTGGAAATAATGTGAGGAACAAATTTGAAGTCGATCCAGACTGAGTAATGATTAAAATACTATCATTTAACAAGTGGACCCAATTTTTGCCCAGTAATGAATCAGTTGAGAATAATTTTCCAAAAAGGATATTATAAATTTGAATATTTGCCACTTTATTTGTTTAAATGTCTTTGGGGGTCGAATGAGGCCACCTCGCATGGCAAAGTACCCTTCACTACCAAAATGTAATTGAAAGCTGTATTGTGTAGTGCTGTGCAGTAAAACTGCATTTTCTGCTGTTGATAAGTCAAAACACCTCTTCTTTAGGGAGCACCGCAGCCTGCCAGAACGTGTGTAGCTGAATCTGTACCACATGCTTTTCAGTGAAACTGGTGGTACAGTTATGTCTCCAAATTGAGGGGATTTCAGGCCATATGGAAATATTCTGTATGGCTCCCTCTTGTGTGCATTTAAAATATTGCACTTTTAACCCATAAAATTCCCCGTGTGTCACAGACTTAAACTTTGAAATTGAATTAAAATTCCAATATGTTTGAATATGCATCAGTCCTCATATTGCTGTTGTTTGGCCACTTTTTTTTTTTAAATTGTCAGCTTATAATATGAAATCTCTTCATCAGGGTGCATGCTGGAAGCTGGGAAGGAAGTGGTGTTCAATCCCGAAGATGATGACTTTGAGCACCAGCTAGATCTAAGGATGGTAAGTACCCTGACAGCAAAGGTGTCCCAAAGGGTTCCATAATACATCTTTATTACAACTTGTCAAATCTCCTTTGTTCATGCTTTTGCTGAACACCATCTTTGCTATTTGTAAAATTACTATTTTTTTTTTTATTTTTGTAAATAGACTTTTTGATTATAAACAAACATAAGGATACAGAGTGTGCAGCCTTTTATGGCTGCACACTCTGTGAAATGGCCTCCAACTTCATTACTATTGCACCTAACATATGTAGAGAGTGACAGTTGATTAAATTAACCTAATTAATTGCTTGAAGTGATTTTTGTTTCCTTTTTTTAGCACAATGTCAAAAGGCTTGTGGCTAAATTAATGCTGTTCTCTATTTGCAACCCAGAGAAATGGTGCTCAACTGCTCAGTGTCAGGAGAATACGGCCCCTAGTGGCTGATTGTGGTCTAAGAGGCCAAATATGAATGAAGCAAACAGAATCCATCCTTATCGATGAAAACAATTTCAAATTAGTTATGTAGTTAAGTCAGCTCAAGATTAACATCCTGTTTCATGAGATGACTACATTTTTGTAGCACCATCTTATGGTTGGTTTTTAGTTCAACTAGATTACACAGGATTAGGAAACAAGATTAACACACCTTCCATAAATGGCTCTTAAAATGTTACCCTGGTTACAGAAAATCCCAAAAATGTTTATACACAGGATTTGCAGAGATTGCACGCCACAAACAAACTGAACTAACAGGCCAACACACAAGAGTTTGTTTGAACAGAATGTCAGACGTGAAAGCACACTAAAGCTTAGAATTACAGTCAACTGTTGTTTTTCCCTTTCCCAGGCTTGTGTGGACCCCAGCACAAAAGACGAGCTTCACATGGTGGAGGTGGAAGGACAAGACACAGAGGGTCAGAAAATCAAGGCAGCACTGGTGGCACTGAAGCCCTCTACCCTGCCAAGTGTAAGTAATACTACAAAAAACTTTTTCTATCGCTCTGTTGGCACTGAGGTTCAAAACTTGCCTTGACATACTGTATAAGCAGCTGCTAAATCCAAGTGAAGTTACCTAAAACTTTATACATTTATTTTGGCATTTCTGACCCAGAGTATTTCACTCTTCTCCCAGCACATATGCAAAGGTAGTTTATATGTATGTCTGTTGGTGTTTGCTGTAAGTTAGAGGAATCACCCAGCCATTTTCAATATTAGCCTCCTGTGTGGTAAACTGTAATGGATAGTTGTCGCATCATGGTTTGAAGGCTTGATTATGAATCAATGCATAAATGTACGTACTCACCGATACCTTATCTGGCATTTTAGGCTGTATTGTTGACATTTTAAAACATTGGGAGATTAAAAATATCAACCCCGTACATAAGTCTATAGTGGGAGTTCCACTATATACTTATTTATATTATCCTAAATACAGCTTAAGGTTTTCTTTAAATACTGTCTTAAACACATTGTCCTTGGTATGGTGTTTTTGAATTTGTTATTTACTAAAGATGGAATGCTAGCAAGAAAATTTAGGTTGTGTTTTAGAACATAACAGAATATTTTATGAAGAAAACATATTTCTTAACCACCCATACAAGTCAAAGACTGAATCGGTTGAAATGCTAATTGTTAACATGGCTAATAAAATGAATACTATGTCATTCTGTAAAATGCTGTTCAGTGTAATGGGAGTACTGCTCACCAATGCCACATTAAGGTAATTATTTTGATCATGTTTAGAGTCTGATGTTCGGGGTCTGATACCTGTTTGTGTAAACTGCACCTTTCTGCACTGCACAACATGGATGCTAATATGAATGTCTGTTGCAGGTGTGTCTCGGCGGCTTTACAATCACACCCCCAGCAGTCTTCCGTCTGAAGGCTGGTTCTGGTCCAATTCATATCAGCGGACAGCACCTTGTCAGTAAGTATTTGTTTCAGGAGTACATAAATGATTTAACTGATCAGAAAAAAGTGCAGTTGTCTGATCAGTGAGGGGGTTGTTAGTGTTTATACACCAATAACTATTGCTAACTAGTTTAATACTTTTTATACACAACATATGTTTGCTTAACAATACATTGTTGTTGTTGAAGTGATGGAAGCAGATCAGTCTTTTGATGAAGATGACAGTGATGAGGAAGAGGAGGAAGAAGATGTCAGAACATCTAAGAAGAGACCTGCTTCCTCCCCTGCCATCAAGTCTCAGGTTTGTTTTACATCCCTTACTCTCTCAGTAGCAAATATGTCCAAACTCAAGCTGCTGTAACCAACATTTGACTTCCTCACAGAAAAAAATGAAAATGGAAATGGAAGAAGATGAAGATGATGATGATGATGAGGAGGAGGATGATGATGAAGATGACGAGTGAGTGTCAAAGTCTCACACACCTTCCCACACTTTGCTAACCTTTTCAGTTGCATGAATGATTAAGTGCAAACATATCTGAGTCCAAAAGTTCAACAAATCAAAAACCATTAGTCTTCAACAAACTAGTGTACTCTGTTTGACTTAAAATTTTAAAAGTATTGTTTTGTTTTTTAAGGGAAGATGATGAGGATGACGAGGAGGAGGAGAGCGAGGAAGAAGAGACACCTGTTAAGGCAAGTACACACCTGTATACAGCTTTACAGTTCCGGCTGAACGAATGCACAGATCTTTCTCACTAATAGTGTCCTGTTTGTTACAGGCTAAGCAGACACCATCCAAGCAACAAGCCCCCGCTCAGAATGGCAAGAGTTCGAAACCGAACACTCCAGCCAAAAAACAGGTACCAATCAGTTTTCTATACACCGGATTTTATCAATCCAGTGAATAGCACATGGCCTCTCTACTTAATTATTGTTGGATGATTTTAGTTAAGTAATTTTTAAAAAATAATTGCCTGTAGTGTTTATTTTCTCATTTACTTTAATATTAGCAACACAAAGTTGTTTTTTTTCCTCATATCTTAACATAATGTTCTTTATAGGAAAATACCCCTAAAGGCAAAGGTGAGAAGTCACCTAAAACCCCATCTCCCAAAGGACCTCTAACTGTTCCTGAGATCAAAGCCAAGATGATGGAGGCAGTAAAGAAGGTTGGTGGCCTTTTTTTTCAATTTAGTTTTTCATTACCATCCTTTTCCTGCTTTTGAAGATGTACAATATGACTTGACAAAACTTCATTTTACAGGGAAATGTGTTACCCAAAGTCCAGCCTAAGTTTGAGAACTTTGTGAAGAATGGTTATAAAGTCTCTGATGCCAAGGTACAGTAAGATTTTACAACGCCTGCCGGTATTTATCTAAACCATTGTTGTCTCAAATGATGTAGAAAATAAGCAGGAAACCTAGTGTGTAAGTCTGTTTTGATATCACTGCCTAAAAGTTGAATACATACATTAGTTATAAACTAATGGGCCTTTCATTCTCAAGAATTTGATTGGAAGACCAATCCCTACTACTAGTGCTATATGAAAAATGGATCTTAGTTTTGAGATTAAAATGTTTAAGTCTTGCCCATTTTTTTTTCATTATTCTAGCATATTTTGTCATGTTTTTAGAAATTAATGCCCTTGATCTTTTTGTAACTTTGCAAATCAAAATGTTAATAACTAGGTTTTTAACTGCAAAAAGCTAAGAGACCTTAACAATACAATTCCCCAGTCCTAGTAGATAATCAATTTATTATTCTACCACCAGGGGGCTTCAAAGTTGAGAAACATGCACATGAAAATAATATCTAAGTAAATACACTGAAATCTTTGTTAATGTTATATTTGTTGTTGATTTATGTTTATACTATATATAAACTATATAATAGTAAAAATATATTATTTAAAAAGTGCTGAAAAGTGATAAAAGTTAATTAGAAACTTTTATCAGTTTCTAATTAGAAATTTTTAAACTCTTGTCACGCCTTTGGGCCACCATGCTAACACTTGTGTTTTCTTTTAGGTTGTCACAGAGCTGTGGAAGTGGAGGCAGACGTTGAAGGATTCTAAATAACAGTCTCGGTAGTTTTATTGTCTCTTTTTATGACTTGTTTATACCAACAGCAGCTCTCAAACTCTGCAGCCAAAACTCTGTGCCTCAAACTTCACACATCATTAATTTTAAGTCTAGTCCTGCTTGACCTGCCCTGCTGTGTATGTATGAGGAGGCTGTGGGATGGTGACAGTGCACCACTGATTCATTGTCTTTTCTCCTCCATCACTCTCTCATTAGGGAAGATAAATTACTTGGTTGATTGAATTAACCCTGAGAGAGAATATCTTCATGTGTTTTTATATACATTTAAATAAATAAATGATACATAAACAGTTAAGGTGAGGTGGCCTCATGCAGGAACAATAAAAATACATCAGATAATTACAAACTTGACAGCACACACATCAGCAACAAAGCAGCTCAAGAAATTTAAAAATTCAAATTCATTTCCAATAGCCAATACACGATCAGCTAATGTCGGCTATAGTTCTGTCATTGGCCAGTTTTGACAAAGCAGAAAGTTGTGCCTTCATTAGCCATTGTCTGGTGTCAGTGGAATTTAAAAAAAAAAAAGTTTGCACTTTTGCAATGCTGTGAATGTTTATGCTATTGTGAGATTCCTAAGGCTTAAAATCCCATGACAACAAGCTGTCCATAGTTTGAGGTTGAAGCATTGTATCAGAATTAGTTTCTTGAAGTTTCTCATGTAATTTACCGTCCCGAAATATTGATCATTTGGTGTCAGACAATATGTTTAATAACCTTGACTGTCACAAATGAAGCAGCTTACTAATTTCAGCTCTGTTAGTGGCCTGCATGGAGTCTGCTTCACTTGTTCATAATGCCATGATAACTGATAGGGAATAAGCCAAAAGCAAAGTTCTTATTCTGTGAATGAGTGACTGAACGCATGAAGGAATGTGCTGATGAAATGAGGGTTGTTATATATATATATAAGTATTTTTTTTTTCAGTTCATTATACTCCAAACCATGGTTTGCAGATTTTTTTTGTTCTTAAAATTCCCTCTATATTCAAGTTTAATAAAGCCAAAAAACTCTGAGCTCATTTTACCAGCTACAGCACTGTTCAGATTTTGTTGCATGAGGCCTGTTGTAGCAGATGATCATTCCATGTTCTTGAGAAACAAGTGTAAGTTTGTATAAATTCAAATAGGCTTGTGGATTTGATAGAACTGTCCTCAAATCAATTACACAAAATAAGAATGTTGCAATTCGACAATGTTGCAATGTTGTTCTATTCTCTGCAGTGCAAAAAACTATAATTATACCCTTTTGACATTGAATGCAGTTAATTGATGGTTTTCCTAAGTTTGTTTTTGTATGTGCAACAATCTACTTATTATTAAAAAAAAATCAAGCACAGAACTTGTTTTGCTTTTGAGTGATTGTCATTAGATCGAGCATCTTAACTTCTTAGCAAATAACCTTGATGACTGTGTTTTACTGATGGTTCAAAGACTTAAATTGAGGTTGGGAGCAGGAACTTCAGCAATTTGTTTTTCCATCAACCCTCTGTGTGAGTCTTATGTTTTTAGGCCAAAGCTGCAAGCGTTCACATGAGAGGAAATATTACATATTATTACATTGGTTATTTGACATGGGGAGGATGTAGTTCAAACAAACAAAAAAACAAAACAAAACTGTTGATATGAGGCTCCTGATATATGGAGGGGAAATCAAACAACTTCATCTCAGACTAAAACAGCACTGGGTCTGCTCCTAAGTTTGATTATTTAATGTATGTTGAGAATAGAACTCATTTAGACTTGGTTCAGTTCAAGTTTTGGAGTAATGAGACACGTTTTTCCATTGCAACTATACTGGCAAGTAAGCACTAGATGTATTTTACTTGTCCTGTGCTGCCTGAAAACGAAACACACATCTCTTGCACAGGGTTCAACTCTGTTAGCAACAGTGTGTATGTTGTTTGTATGACCACAGTTTCATTAATTCATAGTTACATGGACACTTCAAGGCATCAAGCACCTTCTGCTCGTTTTTACCATCAATGGACCAATAACTGAGCAGTCAGAGTAGTGCAGCATTTATTGTCAGGGTGATAAAAGGAGAGAATCTATCATCATCATCCAGTAATTTAATCAGCACAGAAGTAAATAACATGATGGCCTGGGTTCACTGTCTTAAATATTCCAACCTTGATTTACTAGTTAAATTAAAGAAGCTAACAGGTGTATTGCAGTTATGTTGCACAGGTGGGGCAATTGTTTTTTAATTAAAATAAATTCTCTGGCAGAGAGGAGGAGGGTAGAAGTCTTCCCTTCTGCCAGAATGAGAGGAATACAATATTTAATGAGCCACCCTGTTTGCTGAATATTTGTGAAATATACACTATTAATGACGAACTAAAAACAAATATTAATTTGATTAATCCCTCGACAAAATATGTGTCCTATTATCCCTATTATCAGTGTCCTTAAAGCACACATCTCTAAGATCAATGACGATACATAAAAATAATGGTTACAGATGAAAAGAGTTTCTTGGTTTGGCAGCATTGTGTGTTTATAGGACAGAAGCAGACTAAGGTCAAATGGTTTGGCCACTTAGGAGTTATTACATTTTTGATCTGACTTGAGGGGAGGAAATAATAATTATCAGAAAAAAGTCAGGCAGAATGAGAACAGAGGAAAAGGAGAACTGGAGCAAGACACTGTTAGGTCTGATAAATCACAAGAACCATGACTTTAAAGTAGATAAGAGTGAGGTGAGATGAAACACTGTAATAATATTGTAGTGAGTTGGTGCCTGAAAGCTTTTCTTATATTGTGTGACAACAAAAAAAATGGTTTCACAAAGGTCTATGTGTGCTGCTATGTACACCAATGTTTTCATTAAGACTTGAAAATATACCATTTATAATGAGCACTGCATTCATCTCTCTGAAGTCCATACAAGAGTCTCTACCCCATCTAAAAGCAGTTACTTAGATACACCACAGGGTGGCAGTAGGAGCCAAAGTAACTGTCATTTTGTGAGCCATTATGTTGCTCTGCACCAATCAGTCCAAAGGAAGATGGCTTCCAGCCAGAGTGAAGTGTGGCTTTGATCATTTCAGACTGCTGAAACCTGCATCTGACATGTTTACTTGCCAACATGCAAGATATCATACTTTTTGAGAAAGCACACGTGCCAGCTGTGTTTTATGTGTACTCTATAATTGCACTATTGGTTTTTAAAGGTGCATACAATGTCTACTTGTCCATTAAATTGTTTCTTTATACCTTTCCCACCCCCTTTAAAATGTACTCAGTCTTTAAATTGCCTAGTTTTCCTTTTAAATTCGTAAAGCAAAGAGCTTCATTTCCCTTTTAATGCAAGTAAACATTTCTTTTGCATAAGCATTTCCACAAGCCAAAGAGTACATTTTCCACTTTTATTTATATGTACAACACAACTTTGTAAAATCACAATTTAAAAAGTGTTATAAAACTGAAAAGTTGATGAGTGCAGCAACAGTTATTGAGATCTAAAATACAAAAGCAATAAGCCAGGCCCATTCACACCAACTGCAATCACAAAGTCAAATAGTTCACAACATCTGTTGCTGTATGTATGTCAATAAGAACATTTACAATGAGTTACAAGAATCAGTTTAAAATTTCACTCTGGCACTTGATTAAAACATACTAGCCTATGCTGGACTGATTTGTCACTTTTATATAAATAAGGCACAAATACATTGAAATAATGGTAGCAGATTGCTTCTTAGGTGCCAGATGTTAAACCTACATGGAATAAGGATGAACAGTAACAATTTTGTTAGTTGTCTTTGCAAAATGTGATATCTACTCAGTGCGTTTAAAAAGTTTTCTAAAACACACTATGTTGTAATGCCCTGCAACATGAAAAATCTTTCACATATTAAGTTTTATAATAACTTGGATTATTCATCTTATTTTTAACTTAGTGCTTTACAGGTGTCGAGTAATTAGATTGTATACTACATCGTATACAAATTACTAAGCACTAAATGTAGTTCCACACAGGGCAAGGTCAATAAGCTCTTTAAGTAAACAGCCATTATTTAAAACTTTAATGCATTTGTTAAAATAATAACATAGTAACATCACAGGGTAGCCCTGAAGAAACTTAAATTAAAAACAGGTCCTGATCTTTTCAACATTTCAATTTCTGGACTAGCGTGAATGTCACAGTGTTCCTTCAGCCTCTGACACTGAGTCCGGTCCTCTTCACACATAATCCCTGTTGCTGCTGGGGGGTTTGGAGATGGGATATTTCGGTGTAGACTTCCCTCTTGGGCAGGATGCTGCCAGCATGCCACCTCCCACTACAGCCAGAAATGCTCCAGCCCAGGCAATGAAGATGGCAGAACCAAACTCATACCTTCAAGAGAGAAGTAACATTATGTCAAAATGGAAAAAAAATACCAGGATAGCTTTACGTGACAAAATATGACATGCAAATAAGTGTCTATATACAGAAGAGGAACACAGAGGAGCTTAAAGACAGCATCTTATATAAGCCAACTAATTCAACATGTTCAGAACACTATTGTGCAAAAGAAACTGTCCAGTGTTCAAAAT
>JAPZDY010000006.1:6577778-6591999 GCA_029783645.1 Ctenochaetus hawaiiensis | reverse complement strand
CAAAATGTTGTTAGTTTGGCATCATTTCTTGTTGACAATATATATTTTATTCAATATTCAGCCTCAGTTCTCATATACTCACTTGGTATTGACAGGGGTGAAAGGGTTGTAAAAGGCCTGGATGATGTCGTGTGCGTACCAGGAGCAGGCAACAATGGAACACAAAGCTGTGAGAAAGCAAAAAAAAAACAAAACAGGAAAACATCACTGTAACTACTGGAAGTCTAGAAACAAGACACGTGCACAGATACTCAATACAAACTTGAATGTGTTTTTACCTCCAATCAGGATGATTATGCCTCCAGTCATAGCAATGCGGGATTTGCGTGTTTTGTCATCTCCTCCACAGTTGGTGCACTTCATTCCCATGCAAGCAACGCCCAGGCCGGCAAGCGTCACAATAATGCTGACAACCATGAGGGCGCGGGTTGCCTGGAGGGCACCTGGATGGAGGGACATACAGGGTTAATCCATCAGTTATTGTGACAAGTCTTTTTAAAACTTACTAACAGTCTGAACATGGGTGTGGCAAGGCCTGACAGGCTCTGCTGGATTGAAACAAGGAACTGTTATTGACATTTGGCATGAATTTTTACAGTGATTTATGGTGATAACAGTTTTACTAAAAGTCCCAACTTATTCTTAATGCATCTAAAGGCCATAGTTTGGAATAAAGCAGCATAAACAAGCACTCTTCATGTAAGGAGCAGCTCCTGTCTCTTGAGTGCCATTGCTGCTTCCCTATAACAACGCACCACAGAAACTGGCTCTAAGCGGAAGAGTGAAGGAACTCTAAAGGGGGGGTGGGGGGATGGGTGTGTGGGTTTTGTGTGTGTGCAAGTCAGAAACAGGTCTGACCGGGTTTCAGATTTCATTCTAAGGGAAGACACTCCCAATTTCAGGTGCTCACGGCTTGCTTTTTTAGCAGGTGGACATTTTATGCTTCAAACTACTACACAGGCCCTGTTTAGACTGTAAAAAATGTTCAACATGGCTACAACTAAAAAGGTCCAAATCCAGTCACACTTTTCCAAATTTTGGCTTCAGTTGTTCCTAAGCTTCAGGTGTATGTTTGTCGATTATAAGATGATATTTCAGAATAATGAGCCACTATTTGTACAGTTGTTTCATATCTAAACCACAGCTTTAATCACACAATGTTTATCAAAGTTGGTTTGTGCTCATATTTAAACAGGAGATAAGATACATTGTTCTACAGATACTTTATCAAATATTCAGATTAAATAACTATGGAAATAAAATAAGGCAAAAAAAGGCTGAAAAAAAAGCCAAAAACTTGCTTGCAGATGGCTGGTTCATGAACTTTTAAATCCACAGTCAGCATGCTACTTGCAGCTTTGACTGTGTTTGAGTGCATGAGTCAGATAGTCACACAGGGAGGGACCTATGTAAAATCACATTTCATGAGACATTCTGGCAGTTTTTGCCTGAGGAAAGTTTATCAATCAGTTGATTCTTAACCATGTACAACAGAATCCAACTGTCCTGAACCACTGACCCACTTAGCCACTGTAAGATCACAGATAAAAGTCATAAAGTGTCATAAAAACAGACACGGTACAAGGACTAATGACGTGACCTTAAAAAACGGAAACATAACACTTGCTCAAACTTTTTTATTAAGCTTTAGATGTTGTTTTTTACTTAACAGTTACCAACTAAACCTGCCACGCTGCCACACAGTTAACACGGAACTGCGGCCTTTTAAACTTGTTAAACCTGTTCATTTTGTATTTGTTGTGCTCAAACACTTTGGGAAAAAAAGAAACTAAAAGCTTCGATTAATACTTTTTTTTTTTTTTCTTGTTAACAGATATTTACT
The DNA here is from genome assembly GCA_029783645.1 of Ctenochaetus hawaiiensis. Taxonomy (NCBI): domain Eukaryota; kingdom Metazoa; phylum Chordata; class Actinopteri; order Acanthuriformes; family Acanthuridae; genus Ctenochaetus; species Ctenochaetus hawaiiensis. The sequence goes on along the minus strand of JAPZDY010000006.1, from coordinate 6,590,156 downwards.
ATCAAGAGTAAAAATCTGTGGGCCCAAACGTGGCAAAGAATGGTTCTCTGTTCATTTACAGGCCAAGCACAAAGACAGTGTTTGTGGGGCTGGTTTCAGACCTGTTGACTAAACACTGGCTCATACAGGTGTTGTTTAACCTGTAACTAGCTAAGCTGTGTAATGTAAGTTCAGTTTTTTTTTTCACACATGCAGGAAGAGGGGTAGCTTTACTGACAGCTAATAATTGCCCATATTATATCTAAAAGGGACACACATTCTCTACAATCAAGTATGAATAATGGTTCTCTCTTTTTTTTTTACATAAATGATCTTTGACACTGAGCCACCAATTTGGTTTGCTGCAAAGATGAGGCCTCATAGTGAGGTTCAAACTAAATAACTGCATTTTCAGTTAATAAAAGACAAGTTAATAAGTGACAAAACCAGTCAGGCCAAGCCACAGGAATCTGAGAACAGCGGTTGTAAAAGAAAGCTCACAAGTAGGCCAATTGTGAAATTGGCGGAAGGAATTTACAGGTGCATTTCTGTTAATTACATCACATCCTGCTATATACTAACTATAGCTTTTTATATAGTCAAATAGGTTTTTGAATAGTCAGTTAAACGAATAAAATTAACTCGAAAACACGATCACGCCTTAGTAGATCAAGAACTTACACAAAACGTTGTACTGTGTTTAAACTTTCAGATTACTCGTTAAAAATACGCAGCATATAAAATGAAGAAGTCAACATTTAACAACTTTTTAAGTTTTTTTCGAACACGCGTGCTCTTTATATGATCAAATTAGACGAATATTTAAAATTAGAAAACATACACATAAACATACTCAAACGACACATATTCTGAAGTAAAAACAACAAAAAACTGGGTTATCCCACTTACTGTTGAGCTGCAGGATGGAGTCGTAGACTTTGCACTGGATTTGGCCTGTGCTCTGAAACGCACAGGACATCCAGAGTCCTTCGTACATGGCCACCGCTGTGATGATGTTATCCCCGACATAAGCAGACATCTTCCACTGGGGCAAAATTGTGCCAATTATCAGTCCAATAACACCCAGAAGGGCAAGGGCGAATCCCAAAATCTGCAGACCCGAGTTGGCCATTTTTGGACTTTGCTTCTTTCTTCTTCAACGACCCGAATCGACAAAGACGACGTCCACCTGCTGTGAAGGTAAATCCCCCCCTCTCCTCAAAACCTCACGGGTTTTAGCTAAATTTACTTTGTTGCTGATACAATTAGCTCTTCTGCTGTTATCAATTAATTCCCTTGCTTGCTGAAAAGGAGTTCGAAGAAAACGGTGATAATAGCGTTGCAAATTAAAAAGTCTCTCGGTTTTCGGTGATTCTCCACGCACCTGTTCCTCCGCCGCACCTTGAATGAAGAGGGAACATCGGGAGCGAGCTTTTTTAGGCGGTTTCTGTTACAGGTGGGCGGGGACGCGCACGTAGTTTCGACTCATCAGCCGTAGCGGCAAACACCTGAAGTTTCATGATGTCAGTGTTTCCGGAAACAGACCCTCTTGCTTTACCGCGGATAAACCATATATAGGTAAATACCTTCTATTTTTAGACTCACAACAGAAAGCAACAGCAAAACAACACAGAAATTATGTTTACCCGTTTGACACATTTCGACAGATTTGATGTACTGACGCCTTAAAATTTGTGACATTTAATAAATTGACAGATACAGGCCTATGGTCAAGATCATTTGATTTAAGATGATGTTTACCCATTGAGAATTATTTCGACAGATTAATCAGAAATACTAGAATGGTTTTGTTTGTAAAATGTTTAATGTGACTTTTGATAATGAAGAGTTGAAATGGGAAACTTAATAAACCAACAAATGTCCTTAAATGTCATATTAGTTGATAAAATAGAAAATAGAAAATTCCGTAATCGACGTCCAACCGCTCCGAGACACTTGCTAGGCAGAAACAGGTAATAGATATAGTAAATACTATATATCATAATCTATAGGCTAATGTGTCAGATCATAATTATAACTCCAGCCATAAACTAGAAAAGATTGCCTACAGTCTTTGTGTATTTACAGTATCACTATTTGTTGCACACGTTTTTTTCAATAATAGGTAAGGCACCATATGTTTTAAAGCCAAGACATAAGCCAATACATACATCAGTTTGAAAAAGGCATCTGCATAGCACCCAGTTCACTAAATAATGCGAATACAAATACGGGAAGCTGAAGTGGTAAGTGGAAGTTGAGTAAAAAAAATTAAGTTCCATAACCAAATATCATCATTTAGAGAAGAGCCAGTAAGTCACTTTGTAATTTGATCACAGTACATTTCACCATGTATTTTCAGGACTACCAGTACATGAATTTGCTGTTTGCTGTTTAACATATTTCATGCAAATATCACAGTATATTTGCATATGTATATGTTTGTTTATTTAAAACACAAAGCTTATTTAAAAACACTTGAACTATAAAAAAATATCACATTCTTTCTCGTGTACAAATTTGCTGGCAGTGTAATTTATATTCAGCATTTGTGTGTTTGGTCAGGTATATTAAACTCTATTCTGCCATGGAGGAAGTACACTGAAACCTGCAATAAAATCAATAAGCAGCTGCAGGAGTGGCAGGAGATGTTAAGACTGGTGAATAGGTTAAGACAACACTTATAGGAGTGCTTATGGTTGTGCTATGTATTGATGAATCCTGTTGTTATGACCACATTTGTCCAAATAAGTACTTCAGATGTAACCTACTTAGAAGTTTCAAGAAAATTATCACCAGTTATCACTTGGAAAGCAGAGTGGTCTAGTTTAGCTGTTGTGCGAGTCAGCTGTCTGATATTGTATAGAATGTGTAAGACCACAAATTATAAACATTCAGTGCCAGACGTGAATGCGATAGACCACCAGTCCTTTACCCCAGTATGTCTACAATCAGGTCAGTGGAGTGTGATGGTACCAGTCAGCTCCAACCTGTGACTATTATCTGTAACCCTCACTTCCTCTTTCCACACTCTTTGGAACTCGTGCAATAAACAGTGGACAAAAAAATCAGAACTTCTTTACAGTCATTCCTGTAAATGATTACTTTGTTTTCCTTCTGTGGCTTTGGCCACTTTTCTGTTAGTCAACATTCTGTATTAACTTATAACTAATCACGTGAGCCTAAAGTAATACAATTATAATGAAACATTTGCCACACATCATTTGCTAAAGAAAACTTCCTCCTAAAAACACAGGCAAAAGGTGGATCTATGATTTAATCCAGATGATCTGTGAAGTAATCCAGGTAGCTAGACATTGAAAGTGCCTTGAGGAAGAACAGTTTTTGGATGACAGTTTGCTTTGACCAGTTCATCAAGCCAGCAAGAGAGGAAATCCCGGGACTTTAATGTCAGTTTTCAGCTGAATAGAAATAAAGTTTTACACACCAGTCAGATTGCTCTTATTTTTGCTTGAGTCAGACTTTAAATGTTTATCATTGTTACATATTTTACATATAATATACATGAACGATTTTGAAAATATAAACGGCTAATCTGACTGAACACTGCATGCAAGAATCTGTTTCTTTTTGACTTCTGTGTTAAACGCTGCTTCATAATTACGGTGGGAGTTAATTTAGTTACTTTACCTGTCAAACAGGTTTCCCCAAGCAGTTGCTGGTATCTAGGCAGTTCTAAGAGGGCATAAAGTAAAACACCAAAGAAAAAAATTTCCACGCACATGTAAGTTTAACAAGCATGGGCTTGTCAAGTTTTCAAACACTTTTACTTGATTGAAGTCTAAATTTATACCATAGCTCTGAGGTCTAAAAAGCACAATGAAACTTGCGCAACACTGAATATTTTCTCATTGAAACCCACGGTCACTCTCTGAGTCATCATATACTGTGGGTTAGACAAAGTAAGTATGGAGTAAATATTTTTTTTACTTGTCATAAATTTCCTGGTCTGTCAAATGAGTCACCTGAAGTGAAACAGATGACACCGAAAGAAGCAATTTTAGAATGATGTTATTGACAGGGAGTGTCCACTCTCAGCCAGCTATCTCTGTCCTTATCAACAATGAATCCCAAGAACAAAGATGGATATACATTTTTTGGTGTGATTTTTACGGTTTGTACTGCAGTGTTGTCTTCAGAGCCAAACAAGCTTTAGAACTGCAGGAGCATGCCTTTTTTTCTAAATTTTTTTAACTTTGTGTTTCAGTTGAATCATGTATATCTGCAGGCAATGTAATTTCATACAGTTTTGCCCAAGATTAGTGAGTTGAAGGTTAATATCACTGAATAATGAAGTTAATGTCTTCATGAATTTTTTTTCCCATAAATCCCTTTGATATTTCATGTCAAAATTTTGCCTAACCAACCACTTCTTCTCTGATTAGATGTTTTCCAATTAGGAGTTAACCTTGATATCTGACACCTGTGTTTTGATGTTTCCGTAATGACTCACTGTAATCTGTTTGACCTGAGTGTACCTGTTGTATCATCATTCTGGGGAGTAAGCTGTATGAGTAAGGGTAATACACGAGGCTGGATGAGACTAACATAACTCTGAGGTGCAATGCTGTCATCTGCTGGTTAACTGTGAACATAGAACAAGCTGCAAGCTCTCATATAATGGTTTGTAAAGAGAAATGAAATAAAGAAACCAGTTCATGATTGCAGAACAAAGCTTTTGAAACTTTCTCGAGACACAAGAAGCTGGAATACAAAAGACGAGAGGTCATAGGACTGTGTAAGATTATTGTGCTTTAAGAAAGAAAACTGGAGATTACACCTTTAAAACAAATTGTTCTTTCTATGATAATCGACAGCAGGGTTTAAATCTGCAGGTCTCCGAAACAATCAACAGTGATGACATTGTTTGAATTATTTCCACATAGTAATAGTAATAATATTCCTCATTACAACTAAGTTATGTTATTAGCAGCTTTAAATGCTTTAATGCTCCTATATAATTTATATATATATATATAATTTATATATATGTGTGTGTGTATATACACACACATATATGTGTGTGTGTGTGTGTATATATATATATATATATATACACATATATATGTATACATAGTTATATATATTTATACACACACACATAAACATACATATATATATATAAATATATATGTGTGTATGTTTTGGGTGATCAAATTCCAATCTAGAATTAATGCACACATGGCAATATGAAAAAGATTTTATATAGAAATATATCGACTAAATGTTAATTCAAATGACACTGGAAAAATTTAGATTTTTGATAATGGGCAAAGTTTGCCAGTTCATTTAGATAAAAGGGGAGTTATTCTCAAAAATAATTTGGCAAGAGATGATTAAGAAGATCATATACATCTGGTCAATTGCAAGGGCTCAGTGTTATTTTGAACTGACAGTCATCTTCTTTTGCTTGCATTATGTGAAATGATTTTACTCTTTGAGACACGGGTATTCCATATTTAATAACTTGAATAATAGGTAATCAGTATTTTTTTCATGGTAACAATAGTCTCTTTAATTTATCTTCAAAATATACAATGAAATATTAAAATGCTTTTGTTTGTAATCTCAATTGTTAATTGCTTCGTTTTGTATAACAGAAGTCCTTTGCCCTATTCCAAATATTAGAAGGAGATGTTGTTTTTAGATTTGTTACCGTTACCCTACATGCACCTCCGGTGACTTTGTCTGCTCATTCACTGTTGTTTATCAGTCTATCTGATGCAGAGCCATTGATATACATATCAATGAAAGACCGGTTTAATTGTGTGCCGTTACAAGAACATTGGCTTGTTAAAGTGCTTGAAAAAACATAATTAAAATGCAACACATTCAGTAAAAGCCTCCAAGGTTGTGATTTTCCCATGTTTTCAAATTTAGCATGTAGATGCCTATATTGGAAACATGCGCGTACTGAGGGTAATTGCTTCCTCCAGCTATCGTGAGAACTATATTTGGTTTAATGCCTTAATCCTTATTTGCTGCATTAAGAAATATAAAGCTCCATTCAGTCTGAGCGCAGGCTGCTCCACTCTGTGTGGGTTTACTGAGAATAATCTTATATAAATGCACCAGTCATGCTTCCATGAGATTTGAGATGCCCCAGTAAAGCAGAAGGAGGATCAGAGGAGGAAAGAGGACTGTCTGACCCTGACTGAGGTCACGTCTCAAATGCAAACTCATTGTGAAAGTCTGTGACAACCCAGAGCCCACAATAATCTGCTCAGATCAGATGCTGCTCAACTTCAGTTTGTTCTAGAGTTTGATTTGTAGCTTAATTATCCCAGTCTGTGGGACACAAGCCATCATCCATTTACCACGGCTATCACTGAGAGATTGTAATGTCTAATTGACTTTTGGGTTGTCTGCTAGAAGTAATTGCAGCTATTCAACTATCTGATACACTTTGGTTAAGTAATCCTGTTTTAAAAAAAAAGAAAAAAAAGACAGACGACTCCTCAGTGGATCAGACAGATGTTAGTTTGTTAATCTCAGACCAGATGAACACTTAGCTGTATTTTCTGGGCTGGATGTTTTTGAAGCTTATATCTTTTTTCATAGTTCTGCAGATTTACATCAAATTTTTTATCCATCAGTTTGCCTTAAATGCTGCATGCACTGGTTACAAAATGTCAATTTTGAGCTGTCACTGTTACTTTGTAAGGCTTAATATAAATTTATGTGACAGATGAACTGTCTGTATTTGTGTTTAGATATTTTTATTACAACTAAAAAGTTTTACTGTCATGGTTTATGGCTAAGAGGCAAATGCAAAGAGGAGTGACAGATGGCATGGTTTTTGCAAAAGGTCATGAGCCACATTTGAGTCCAGTTTTTAATATTGGGGACAAAACCAAGATTATGGCCAGTGCCATTAGTGAGTCGAACTGTTTATTTAATATGATGTTCCGGTAGTCAGTATGGCCAAAGACTCTGTAGTGAACTTTTAGCTCTATCAACAAGCCTGTAAGTTTGTCACAAAAAAGACAAGTTTGGAGTTTGGGGTTTAACCTGAACTTGCCCTGTTTACAAGGAGTCAGACAAGTTTACAGATGCTGTTTTCTGTACATTTGCACGATACATTCTAAAATAAACCCCGCCTCATACCACAAATACCAATAGACAGTGTGCTTCACTCACACCATATAAATACACCAGTGGAGAGGAGAAAGAAAAGAACAATTTTGAATTACAAAGGTCTGATAAAGTCTGACAGTGAGTGCTGTAGAACACTTCCAGGGAGGGCAGGTTAACACAAAAAAACTCCTCTGCAGATTCTCTTGTGATTGTCCATTTAAGTCTATTTTTTCCTTCCAGGTGGTCAAATCAAACTGTGATGAGGGCAGAGAGAACAGAGAGCTGTGGGTGTCCCACATCTCAAGATTTAGGAATCTTGAATCTGCAGGAATTAACAGGTGACACAGTGCTGCTGGGGTTGGTGTCTTCCATCATCTCCATGGTTTTGAGTATTTTGATAAGAGAAAGAATGAAGGAAATGATGGTTATGCTAGTAGACAGCATTAATGAAAAGCATATCAACTCATGTTAATTGCACATGACCAAAAATAATGATTAATAAGAAATGATTGCATCCAGTACAGGATGTGTTTAGCTAGTCCTAAACCAGTAATGTTGACCATATCATGCAAAGCAGAGAGGCTGCAGAAGCACCTTAGTGTCCATATGAGAGAGAGGAATTGGGCAAATCTAAAAGAGCCATTCTAGTTGTGAATTTGAGCTAAGAAGAGAAGTGATTCTGTCCAAGTACTGTGTTGTTCATACGTCTGACAAGCACACACATTTGGGATTACTGACATAATCAGACACATAGCCGAGGGCTGTTTTGAAATTTTTTCGGAGACAAAAATCCCAATATAAATGGCCCAAATCCGCCATCCTGACCCCTAAATTGCATACATATGCTGAAGCAGTGACAGCATGCTGACCACTGTTGGCCAACATAGAACAGCATTATCCATCCATAAGATTTTGTGGGGAAAACAGAGATAGTGGTGGACTGACAGAGCTTCACTCTCTTCTATCTAAGCATTTGAACTGTAGGAAAGCAGAAAGCATAAAGCATAAAGTCAGAGAGGCTTTTCAGACCAACAGCTGAAAGCTGCAGGCTTTTTTTGCTGGTGTCCTTACCCGGTCCAAAAGACTCATCACTTCCCGAGCACAAAGATATCAACCCGTGTCTTACAAGAGGAAATATCAACCTTGGTAAACAAGAGGGGATATGTGTAATGCAAGATGAGCCGAGTCTAGAGGGCTTTGATTCAAGGTATTCACCTGCTTAATGCACCTGCTTGGTGCTTCCAGGCAGTTGATTTACAACAGTGAACCTGAAGGATGCATATTATCATATCCCCATTTATACTTCGAACAGGAAATACTTGAGGTTTGCATTTCACAGCATGGCATACAAGTGCCTAGTACTCCCATCTGGCCTGTCATTCCGCCCAAGAGTGTTTATTAAATTGTGCTGATGCTGCTACAGCCAACCTTTGTTATGAATATAAAATTGAGTGTGTTACTACAAAGGCAGAACATATTTTACTGTTTCTGACTGTCGTCCTGTTCTGGGCCTACCTGTCACCCACCAGAATGCTCTCTCAAATCAACCCTGGCACAATTTGTCACAAAAAAATGGGTCACATACGCTCTGTGTCCTGGGCTGTAGTGGTTGAGGCACTGTGTGTCAGCACTGCTGGTGGTCTAACTGGACAGGCTGTAAGTGAAAGTTACCAACTGGTTAGCCTCCCTCAAACTGGAGCCTACGGGGTTTTGCTGTCTGCATCATTATTTTACACGATGCCTCTGAACACAAGGCTCTTTTGTGGTGTGTGTTATGCAAATGGCCATAGTGTTGGTAAGATAAGTGGCAACAGATACCAGCCTTTAGGACTGGAGTGATGTGTTTGAGGAAAAGACAGTGACTGTGGTATGGAGAACAACACACACACACAACTGTTTGGAGAAATAGGTGGTTTTTTTTCCTAAAACTAAAACCCTTTTTTTCAATCTGGAAATATCAAGTACCTTTGACGACAATATGACCATGGTGGTCCGAATCAACAGTCAGAGGTGTCTATGCTCCTCTGGTTTGTCACACTGGCTGCAGAATGTGTAACGCTTCTCTGTGAGAGCAACTCTCATTCCTGAAATAAGAATTCAGGTGCAGACAAGTACCTTGTCTTGTAGCACATCGGATGTGTTCACAGTTTGGCTATCCAGTTATAGACCTGTTTGAGTTGGACGACAGCTCATCATGTCCACTTTCATGCTCTCTGTAAAATCCACCGGGAGTGGGCACGTTTGCACCAGAGTGACTTCTTGTTCTGCTACATGTTTTACCTCCACTAGCCTTGATTTCACCTACACCATCCACAGACAGAATTGTATGACCACAATTTCATCCACTATGTTCACATGTGGCCTCACCTGTTGAAAAGAGACCTGTGCAGATTGTAACTCCAATCTGCACTCTCACTAGTTGCATGGGTAGTCTTATTTAAAATGTTAGAACTGCTTTGCTTTCTCTTTTATTGATTAAATCCACAATTTCCACATGCATGATGCACTGATAACTGAGACTTTGCATACATACAATGCATTCATCTAATATTACTTATGTACTTTGAATTAGATATCTAAATATGTATATGCATATGTTTTTGATGCATATGTTTTGTTGTGTTGCAGGCATCGTGTATGGGTACACACAGACCTCTTTGGTCTTTAGCTATAGTTGATCAGCACAACCCCTGGTTTTTAAATACTTCTTTAGTTAAAGAAGATACTAGGAGAACTTATGTCTGTATATTTTCTGCTACAGATGTGTGTGAAAACAATAGATCATCCTCAGGTTTACATTGGACACTCACTCCCATTTCCTGTTGTTATATAATTAAGCATGTATTCATGTTTACAGAGCAGACTATGAAAAATGTATTTATAATGTGTAGACCTTATAAGTGATTTGGTTTCATTGTATTATTATCATTGGTAAAAGACTTAAAACTTCTGAAATAACACAAGTTACTTAGTATCTGTGTTATAAATCTAGAGGGCTAATTTGAATTTGAGAAATCAAATACACTGTCTGTTGAAACATCAGGTTGTAAGATTTAAAGACTATTGATTAGTTAGTCATTTTGATGAATGATGAATATGAATGTGATTTAGCAGTAACTACAGCTTTCAACATTGCTTTTGAGTAAAAGTAAGACCAAGTTATTGTTTTCATCTACTTTTATATACTTTACTTAGATCCCCACGTAACTCAATTAATGTATGGTGAGTGATATGTACGGAGACTAGTAAGCCTTCAAAAACAGAACTGACTCCAAGCTGCTGCTGCAGTCAACATCTTGACGCCAACACTGATAAACTTACTGTTTAAAATTTTTAGAACAGCTCACATATAGGAAAGGGCATATATTATTTTAAAAATAAATAAAAACTTCAGACAAAGTACAATTCTATATACCGTATCAGAGATAGAGGTTGTAAAGAGACAATCAGAGCTTGTCAGCTGCTTCAACATGCTCCACTTGCACCTGTGGAGCCACCACCCGTGTCACCTGTCTGTCTTATCTAAACTGAGACCTCAAGTCATTTTTTATTCTTAAAACGCTAACATACTTTCTAGTAATAATCATTGTTGAGCTTTGTGAAAGACCCACACACATTTATTTCCGAGTTTGAATATATTTTTCATGATGTTCTGTAGTCTAAATTACTAATTAACTGAAATATAAAACTCAAACTGAGGGAGGGAACATATGCAAATAACCTACAGTGCCTTGATCAAACAAGAAACACCTTTTACACACACACACTTTAGAGAGGCTTACAATAAATGGAAGAAAGAGGACAAAACATCAGAGGGAACTGCTTACAATCATACAAATATATGTTATTTTATTGAATAATATTCCAGAGTAAGACATCTCCTTTGAATTCATGTAGGAGTTACTGTAGAAATGTACACAGGTCTGATGGCAAACATGGAGAGAGGGTGAATCTAGGGCTTGTGTCTTTAGATACTGAGAGGGAGTCATCCTTAATGAGCCAAAGTACAGTGACGTATGCATGCTTTGCAAAAAAATTTCCATGTCAGTTAGCAGTTATTATTGCAGACCGCTGGTCTTCTTTGCCTGCAAATCCTGATTGTAGTTTGTCAGCCTGTTGAATTTGTTTCCCATCCTTGAGTGCAGGCTGATATATTCTCAGTGCATATTGCTGGTCTTCATTCCTGTTTGCTGTTTGCGAAAGTGGTCCAAAAAAAGCCGGTACGTTCCTGCTGATTGCTTTGGCTCTTATTGTAAGGAGTCCAACGTGTGTATAAATCCCTGGTAACACTCACAAGGTGCCTGAGCGTTCAGGCCTCCTCTCTGTGGCTAATCAGTGCCAAGGCCCATTTTTTAAAATATGGCTTTTTTTTTTGTTCTTTTTATTTTATATTTTCAGTTTTATCGGAAGACAAGAAGTTTTGGAGTTAAACCAATAAGAGCAGGAGAAAGAGGTTGTGGGAACTTTCTGGAAGACTTGCGTGACCATAACTCTCAGACCCACAGGGTCACTGCTGTGTATGACAGAACGCATGTTGGCTTTGTCGGCTTGCTGTTTTCACTTGAATACATTGCATCTTTCACAAACACACGGTTCAGTCGCACAGTGGGGTTCTGCTTGGGTGGAGTTCACTCAGGGGACACATCAGTGTGGATACAACATTGCAGACCAAAGACAAAAACACATATAAATAGAGAGAAAACATTTGGAAGGCGACAACAGTTCTTCTTCTTTTTAAGGAGTTTGCATCAGAAAGGAAACATGACAAGGTAGAACAACAACAAAAGACAATAAAAAAAAATCAACACAGACTATTTAAATAATTATGTAAAATAGAAAAAGACCTGACATAGTACATCAGATTTACACCATTAATAACAGAACATATACGTACAAGTAAACTGGCAGTATTGCGAACATTTAGGTCATCCAGACGCATTTTGTTGTCTTGAAACTTGCTGCTACCTTGCAGAAAGATCAAGAGAGAAGCTTTACATCCTTCACATTTTTAATATTCCTCAGAGAGGCCCCTTTCATATGATGCTGCAGCAGCAAAAATACTTTACAAGTGCAAAGTAGGTGGATTCTAGGTTGTGCCGTTTAATATGAATGCCTGTTTAATCAGGATTATTCAAACAAAGTGTTGCTGCCAAGGCTCAACCTTTTTGAAGTATCATGCTTTTAATGTTTAATACATAATAACAGGGAGTGTGGCACACTTTCCTTTTGTACAGTAATTTAAGGACCGATTTTGTCTTTGATGGTGTTTGTGTAATTCAGCTGCCTCAAACTGTTAGAATA
>JAPZDY010000006.1:6513276-6543481 GCA_029783645.1 Ctenochaetus hawaiiensis | reverse complement strand
CACGACTCTCTAAATTCACACTTTCTTCCCCAATCAGCCATGAAAGTATGTGGCCTCTTTACGATGGGTGTTTGCTCAGCGACATTTCTGTAATAGCATTGCACTAACTAATTGTGCATGAATTTGGCAAAACATTTCTCAGTCATGAGTTAAATAATTCAGCAGTCTACCAGTCACACCAAAGGAGAGCAGATACTGCACAAATAAATGAGAAGAAATTACAATATTCTCTCTGCATTTAGGATAAAAAGCAATCATTGAAAAAAAATAGACAGGGTTTTACATATTAAGAAATAAACATAAAAGCTTACTTTTTATGAAAAGTTATAGATTGTGTAATTTATGATTTGAATATGTAACAAGAATGTATTAACACACATTGCAGCGCAAGCACAGCACTAAGGAGATACCTTTTTATGAACTAATTTCTAGGTGAAGCAGTTTTTTTTTTTCATTGATAAATTGCACATTGATAAGAGAGAGGGAAGTGTTGGCACCACATCACAAAATTTCTCCATTCACAGCCTTCGAGTTGAAGATCTGCTTTCAAAGAGAAAGCACAGAGAACGTGACAAAGTTACCCAGCACAGGAATCTATTTTACACAGATCTGGTTGCGTTGCAGGTGTGGGTGTGAAGACAGCGCTGCTGTGAGACTGAACGGTGAAATGTTTACATACATGAGACTGACGTGGCAGTGTACCGCAGGCCAATCTACCGGAATTAACTTTAATTGTTAAGAAAATACCAGAATGTTAACATTTTATTTTTATTTTAGTCTGATTTATTACACAAATCGTTCAACATGATGGTGTATTTGTATATGTACATTTGTTAACCTTTCAAGGTTGTTTACCAATTGTTGTTTTCATTGTGTGAGACAACTCTATGCAAGTGAAACTGTATGTTATCATGTGCATTGCATTTTATTACACTACTTGCAGATGTGGAAAAAGAGAGAAATGACTGCAAAAAATTGCTGATGGTTTTAAGCTAATTTCCAAATTTATTGTTCCTGCAGGTTTGTGCATAATTACATGTTAGGGAATGCAAAAAAACTCCATCAGGAGTATGAAAAGTAATTCAGCTGAGTTTTGCATTTATTCTAAAACTTGTTATTTTTATTCTTCAGAGCTGCGTGCAGCAGCTACCATTGGTCAGTGTATCAAACAGATGAAGCTGCAAAAGCCAGCTGTCCTACAAAAACAACTGTTATTGTGAAATTATTAGCTTTCATGAGCTATGACAGAAATAGATATAAAGTTGAAAGCTGTGAATCTTTGGTAAATACATTGTTTTTGCATAAAAAACAGCTGTCACACTGGTTGAACCCTTGCTTGTAATGTAAAAGGTTTAAAGAGTAACTATGTTGATCCGTCATTTCAAATCCAAAGGAGACAAAAGGGAACAAGATCATATGAAAAAACACTGGCAGCTTTCTGATCAACCAAAACAATCCAAATTGATTCAATTTGATTTAAAATATTGGCATAATGACAAAAATTGAACTGTTGATTTTATTAATAAGGTTAAACTTGTATTTGATTATTTTTTTTAAATATAAAGCTCATTTTCTGAATTTTCAGGCATTTCAAGCATTTAACCAGCTTTCATTTCTCACCAAATGTCCCAATATATTATAGTGAGAGGAGGACCAAGCAGAGAAAGATGAAAACGATAGCATTGACTCACCCGGTCTTTTTTCGTTTCGACCTTTTCGACCCCCGCATAGTCGTACTTTGGAGATCAGAACCAGGATCTGTTTCTGGCACAAGGACTTGTTGCTCTTAGGACAGGGCTTGCGCTTGTTGGCTACAGGTCGGTTGGCTTGGTCGTCCTTGACCGCCCGTTTCTGTCTAATGAGAGAGCTGGCGAGAGCTGCCATCTTCCCCCCCTCTCACCTTTGGGAGGGGGGTGTCTTCCTTCCCAGTTCCCCCTTTGCTGGTTTGGCTTTTGTTTTCCTAAAAAAACTAGAGTAGTACAGACGTTTGCCAGGAGCCCCCACAGGGGAGATCGGGGCGTCTAAGTGGGTTAACAGGGAAGAGTTTAGTTTGAGAGTTCCCTTGTTGAGGGCAGAGCAGGTAGAAATTTAAGTTCACCTGCAGTCCAATGTAAAGCCACCGCTCTGACCAAAAATAAAGATCTGACACTAACAGAGCAAACAAAAAAGTGCCATAGTCACATTGTCAATTTCAAAAAATTAACAGAAAGACCAAGGTTGGACTGACTGACTTCTAAAAAGGTGAAGATGGAGACATATTTCTACCCTGCTTCCCCACTCATCTTTCACATCAAAATATGCCTCAGTGGCCAAGTTCAAAAGATTATATTGCAAAAGAACTAACCTAGACAATACCAAAGAGAGAGGCGCTCAAATGATTTTACATATAAAAACACTTTTACTGAAGAAAAGTGAAATCATTTTGAATGCTAAGAAGCTCTTAAAAGCCAGAGAAAAATCAAACTGTTTGTCACCATTTGTGCAGTCCATGAGGGTCCAACTTTGCCTCCCATTCAAATGTGGCAGCATGGAATAATGAGCCGAGAGTCCGAGAGGTAATCCAGCACACTTAAATCCAGAGGTGGAGCAGGAGGAGAGACGCTGAGGGTCTTTGCGGGGATGGAGCCGGGAGCGGAGCGGAGACATGGACACAGACAGACAGAGATTCCTCTTCTGCCTCCGACGGCACGCTCCTTTCCCACAGTCCTCGCCGAACCCCCTCCCTCCCACCCTCACCCCTCCTCCTCCTCCTCCTCCTCCTCCTCCTCCCCCTCCCCCTCCTCCTCCCATCCAAAGTCAGCGAGCGGTTGTGAGAGTATGTGTGCGTGAATTCCAGCAGCCACCATCAGTAGAGGTGACATTCATGAGAGAGAGAGAGAGAGAGAGAGAGAGGAAGAGAGGGAGAGAAGGAGAGAGAGGGAGAGAGGGAGAGAGGAAAAGGGAGACAGGAGGGATGAAGGGTGGGGAGGGGGGGTTGTAAAGGCTGTGATGTGTGAGAATGAGCTTGACTGGGAAAAAAGGGAGGAAAGATGTGGGAGAGAGACGGGCAACATCCACTTGACAAAATCACTGCTCGCAGGGGGCTGCAATTTTGTTATTTTAAAGCAACCCCCCCCCCCCAAAAAAAAAAAACAAAAAAAACTCAATCATTGTGACTGAAACAGAGTGCCAGAAGGGGGAGAGGGAGAGAGGGAGAAAGAGAGAGTGCTTAAGGTGCAGATTGTGACAGTTCTCTGTCTCCTCGAGAGGAATAGCATCACCATGTGTTACCTCTTTGTCACATGCATCCACACACACACACACACACTCAGAGCACATCAGCATATTCTGTTGTGGAGTCTTCTCTGCTGTATAATTTTGCGTCTTCTTCGCCCCCCACCCCCTCACACACACACGCTCGCGCAGTAGTAACCTCCACAGTCTCTCTGTGATTTGTGTCTTTCAGCTCTACATGTGAAATGGAGGCAAATAAAAAAGTGACTTTGTTCCCTGAAACTGGCATTTAGTGTTTGACATATCTGAGTGCTGGCTTACACTAACCCTGACAGAGAAACATGAGCTTGGACCGATTGAGTTCGACAGCTAACCCTGCCAACACTCACACACACACACACACACACACACACACACACATGCAGACTCATATCACCCTCGGCTCCCCACATCTGGAAAAAATACCAACACAAAAACAACAAACAATAGCATATATTATGGATCATGTTCATGCAGCTCCCTCAGTTGTGCCGCTTCCATTTAGATACAAATTTGAGAGCTCACATTAGAGAATTTCCCTCTAATTTAGGACAAAACAGTCCTCCACAAGTATCAGCAGAGAACACAAATCATGCTGACATACTTTTGGATAAAATAGTTGGTTCTGGTAAATGACAATGCCCCGCAGTTACGCATTCCTCATCATGTTAAGCTGCAACAAAAACAAGGTTTATTTTTGCCAGTTTCGTTCTAGATTGTAGACAACAGTATCTGTGGAGTGATGGTATATCAAGCAAGTCGTTTTAAATATTTACAATCTTATTTATTTATATATACAGGCTTTTAAAATTGAATTCTCAAAGCATGTCTAGCATAAAGCACCTGCCAGCCGTCTCATTCTCATGTGTAATGCGGATGTTAGTTGAATGGTCGTGCATAAATTGTTCCATATGTGCTGGAAATATGTTCACCTTCAATGTGAAAGGACGCTGATGCATGCATTAGCTTGATAAATCAGGACCATTATGTTAAAAGCTCATTCACTGTCAAAAACATCATCATTGTGCACCAGAAACCTAGAGCTCAACTGAATATAAAAACACTATGAACATTTCCAGTCCAGTCCCTTCAGACTTGAACCCAATAAATCACTTTATCTTAGAGCCAATCAATCCAATTTTATTTGGCATGGCACCTCTTTTACAAGCCAATTGCTAGGAAACTAGCAGCGGAAGCAACTTGAAAATGCAAGGTCGATTCAAATCGTTTCTAACAATGCCGAGCAAGGTCACTGTCTGTCAGGGCTTGATTGACAGGTGACAGCGGATGCTTGGTCTCCACGGAGGGATGGGAGACTGGTAGGGGAGGGGGGGACTGGGAACTACAGATGAGATAATGCAGTTTGTATTGACAAGGCAACAGAAAAGATATTTTTCTCCTTTTGTAATGGTTCGTCCCCTCTGTGTTCTCCGGCCATCCTCGGCCACGCACTCGTCTTCTTACTCTGGGTTGTGAATCAATCTCCTAATGGACGTCACATTACACACATTGCCAAAGGTTGTTCTCCTTTTTGCTTTTTCCAATCACAAGCACAAGCCAAGTTACACCAAAAGAAAGCAAAGCGGGGAATCTTGGGACATTAGACGGACTCAAGGTTAAGCACAGTTTCCATCATTATAATGAAATTTCATGCCAAAAACTAAGTAGACTCATTAAGAATAAAACTACTTTTTGTGTCGTCCTAAGAGCTATCACTTATATGAGCAAACCCCAACTAACAACTAAACACTCATTATGTCCAGACTCCATGTTACTGCCATTATGTAGCTTCAGTCATTACCTTATAAATTTTGGTCTCTTGTCTTGCACATATAGTATTCGTGCAGACACAGCCCGAGTTTCATCAATGTTTATAAACTGACATCTAATCACATTCAGGATTTACTGTGCGTGCTACCTCAGCTTTTGTGTCATTACCTTTTGGAGAAAAAAAAAATCTGCATTAATTAAAATGGAAGTGAGAAATTTGTGTCCATATATGGGTTCTCATCATCTGAATGATGCACACCAGGGGATTAAATGCAGCTGTTTTGCTAAAAACAATCCATGCCACAATCCCTCTATGCGTATAAATTTACATGGAAGCCGAGGGTATTAACAGCATATCCTCTTTGAGAGTGCTTTATGTTGAAATGTTTTTTTTTTTTTCTCCTAGTATAATGGTTCCCAGGCTTCGATGCATTCATATTACCTAACAAAGACCATAATCTTAAGTAGATGGGATGAATAGTTGACTATACATACAAGACAGAAAATGCAGAGTTTTGCATTTCCATCCCATAAGTGGAAAGTAACCATGTACATTCATTCCAGCACTGTGCTTAAATACAATTTCGGGGCACTTTATTCAGCTCTACTGTACATAGCTCATGAGTATTTCCACTTAATGCATCTTCATACTTCTGCTCCACTACATTTTATCAGGAAATATCCTGTTTTTTACTCCACTAAAATTTATATATATTTCCTTTTATTAAAGGCTCTTGAAATGTATTTTCATCAGCTCCTTTCTATGAGCGGTGCAGCTCTGCATAAACACAAACTAAGGCAATTCACGCTCTGCTTCTCTCACTGGTTTAAACTGGGGTGACTCTCCGTTAGAAAAAAAAGTTCATGTCATGTATTTCCATGCACCAATCAGGATTAAGCAACATTTGAATCAAAATATGATGACAGCTGTTGGTTTGTTTGCTAATGTTGGCAGGCCATTGTCAATCGCATCTGGTCAAAACACGCCCACGCAGTCCTGCTGCAGCAAAGTAGCTGAGTGTTAAAGTGTTTAACACTTAGTAATGATACTCAAGTATGTTTTTTTTTTCCTTAGCTTTTACATTGACTGTTGTTTGCCAAACCATTAATGTGTATTTTTGAAGTAAAATGTATTGCTGGAAACCAAATTTTCGAGGGCTACAAAGATCAAACTAGTGCTTCCTGATCTTTTTAAACTTTTGACCTCTTAATGTTTTTGATTTGTAACCGCTCCACATGGTTTGGTTTTCCCTTCAAACTGCATTTGTACTACTGTAGGCTGGCAAAAGATGTATGAGTTAAATTGTCTAACATTTTAAAAGACCAAAAATCAGAAAAATGTCCACTGATGACTGTTTTTCTTTCCCAGTAATCTCTCCATGACCCCGCCGCTTACCCAGAAGGCTGAACCTTGTGTAACTTCTCTTCCAACCTACTTTGGTTAGACCACGCCCACTTCCATATGAAGCAACCTCGATGACTGTGTTCTCATGGAAACCGGGACTCTGCAAAAAGTACGATGGGCGTCTCTCGCTTTTGTCTGTATTTTATTCAATAACAATCAAGTAAACAAAGGATGAACGTAATTAATCAATTACTTTACAGACTCAAAAAAAAGACAGATCAATCATTCATGAAAATAATCATTAGTTTCAGCCCTTCAGACGAGAAAAAGTCCTAAATTTAAAGCGTTTATGCAAACACAGTGATGCACATGCAAACAATGCCAGAAAGAGTTAAGCACATCAAAACAATTGGCCTAGTTCTGTCTCTTTCTCCCTCCTCTTTTTATCACTCTCTCTCTCTCTCCTTCAGTCCCCTCTCAGCTCATCAAACTGTCCACAGATGACAGGAGGTATTCTTTGTTAATCCCCCTCCATTATGCGACCATGTGGAATCTGAGGCTTGCCTCTTGCATACAGCAATAATATTTCCAATGTCCATGACCCATGGGTGAGTTGCTCATTAACTTTGAGCAGCACATATTATTCTCGGTTTCATTCTTTATTTAGCCCTGTTCAGATCAGTCTATGGTAATTAGGTTTTAATCGTGAGAATTACTCAGCGTGTGAGACAGATGCAGATTCTTTTATTTTTTCTTCTTGTGTACAGCTCTTGGTTTGACTGCAAGTCAGGCTTTTTTTTTTTTTTTATCCATCATGCATTTCTGAAATGCTTTGCTTTAAACTCATGCCAATGGTGCTGGATTTCATAAATGAATGCAGTATTAAAATATTCATCATTGTTTTACATTTGGTGAAGTCCAGCTGTGTAAGGAAAGTAGATCAGAAATGTTGGTGATTATATTTTCAATACTACTGTTTTGTTCCCATTACACACCACATATACATAACTGTACTTGTCATTTTTTAAGCAGTGGAAGCATATTTTTGTGTGTTTTTGAACAGTGTTTTTCCTTCAATTTGTAAAATCATTTTTTGGGGGTTTGAACACAACAAACTGGAAGTGTACACATATTGTCCACATATTACACTACACAACTGTGTGCTTGATGTGTCTGTCTGCTCTTAGATGCTGTGCAGGTAGTGTACAGTTAGTTTTTCAGATCTGCCAGCTGCTGCCAAAAAAAAAATTGCTATGCATGAGAGCAGTTAGAATGAACCAAACAGTAAAGTCGTGAAACTCCAGAGTCACATGATAGCTCTCTTTGGGTTCATCAAAACGAGTAAGTCCTTTCACATTGTCATTTGATACAATATAACCCTAAAAAATGGAGATTAAAGCTGCTTTAAGATATCAGTAGACTCATCACACACAAAATGTGCAACTAATAAAAGAACCAGTTCTCACATTCTTGAATAAAAGCCATTTGACCTGAAAAATCATATTAAAGCTTTAACTTTTCTGAAGTTTCTGAAGTCAGTAAACAGGAATATTAAGTTAACTCTTTCACATTCTGTTTGCAAGCTGAGTGTTATCTGTTCTTATTGCCTTCATCTTCGCTGTAGCCTGAGGTAAAATCTCAGCAGGTAGATCACAAGGATTAAACTTGCCTCTCTCTGCAAAGCAAAGATTTCTTCAAGGAAGTAGCTTTTCAGAGGCCTTTGTGTGTCAGTGCTGTTGAAGCCCACTTTGACCCCAACCGCTTCAACCACCATCACGCTAACACCCTTCCCATTTCTCCTGTGTGAACTGCTTCATGATTGGCCATTACTGCTGTAATGGTTGATAGACCTGCTAATGTGGAAAAAGAGATACCTTTTAGTTCATTGTATTTGGCCTGTGTCTCTCTCAAAAAAACTCACTCAAAAAAATCCTTAAATTTTTCTTTCATGTGCATAAGTTATGGCTTGCCTAATTGCCTAACTCTCTTGTTTGCGCACCTTAAAACACACTTAAACAGAGACAAAAGCGAGAAAAGGGCCATTTTGCATTGTTTGCACTGTTCCATCGATCACAAAATCTGGTTTGCTTGGAGTAAAGCCACACTGAGAAAGTCCCCACTGGCAATTTCCGACCACCCTCTTGCCCTTTTTCCTGTCTCTTCTGTCTTATGGTATGTCTTCGTAGTCCCTGGAGCTGCTGTAAACTCACTTCAATACTGTAAATCCCTGTTGTCAAACTGGCCTGTAAGTCTCAGAGGCTGTGCACAGTCTAACTTTGTCTGTGTTGAGGTTTTCAAGCCTGGCTCTGTTAATGGCAATTGAACCATCAACACAGCCTCATGTTCCAAGTTTCCAATCCAGACAGACTTATCAAGTAACAGGGCCATTAGCTGCATGACTAACTGAGCTACAGCGGCGACTAGCTAAAGCCAAAGAGAGCTTTAGCAAAAACTAAAGTTAACAGCAGTTAGCAAATACTGTAGTGAGATGCTGCCACCAATCTAGAATGCTGCCACTTCAAGCAGGCTTCATCCACAAACAGGTGTGGGAGCAGAACTATAAGTAAGTAGATTTATAGACACAAGTCAAATGGAATAAGACAAGTTCAAATGGCAATGGCAAACCTTCACAAGGTTTTTAAAAGTGATATTTGAAAGAAGTGCACGAACTGTTTACCAAAAGATATCTACGTTATTACAAATCCCATCAAATAAGTAAACTTGAAGTACTTGGAGTTCTGGAATCTGGATCACTGTGGGAATCTATGACATCATGTCTAATATTGATAAGTGAATCTCATCAGTATCTGCACTTAGTACCAATACTCCAAACTCTCTCTGGTTAAACTACAGAAAAAAATGAATCTTTTAAGCCAAAAGGCACTCTCCCAGTTGTATCTACTTCCAGTCTGCCTGGACCCAAAACTCGTGGAGAAAACTGATAAATGGCATGTCTGTCACTTGGCACCAGGGGTCGTTTAATTCAGTCTAATAATAACTGCAGCTCTTAACTGTGTCACATAAAAAAAAGAAGAAGAAAAAAAATCTGACTTCCAAATTTCTTAAGGTTTAATCTGTTTTGTTTTAAATCACTGGGTTCATGCAGAAGACAAGTTTAATACGTCAGTCACATGCAACAGTGATGTTTAGTCTGATTAAAGCAAGCCAGGGATGATCTCTGCCGCTCAATCCTCAATCTCTTTTTCTCTGCTACACAATCTTCATTCCCCGTTTCTATGAAATGAATGAAAACAGAAATAGGCCCGTGTCAGATTAGGATGACCTTTCATTTCAGGGATTAGGAAATGGAAATGGAAATGTTTGGGTTCAAATAATGACTCCTGATTTATGAACTAATCTAGCTAGAGCCGAATCTTATCATCCCTCCAAAACTATCCTCGGTAAACACAACAAAGTGTGCTTATGAGTGTGTGTGCGCGCGTGTGTGTGTGTGTGTGTGCAGTGTGCACAAATGTATGATAATACTATCAGGTATTTTTTTCTTGTAATGATGTATTCATGCATATATGAAGAGGATCCACAGAGATTTAAAGCTAAGCGGGAATGCAGAGACAAGATAAGTTTTATGCCAGAAAAATGAGGTCACATAAAGTGGGTTTAGAGATTGGCTCCGTATTCAATATAAATATTGATTTTGTGTTTCTGAAGGCCTCTCAAGTGTTCCATCAGTCTTTTTGGCATTTCGCTACTTGACACGTACTGCAGATTATAAGAATAAGTCAGTCAGAGGAGTTCATTGAGGATTCAGAACACATTATTTCATCGTCTTGGTGGTTTCAGGCATTTTTCTGGCACTAAAGAGAGCTGAGATACCTACTGTTGAAATTATGAACATGTAAAAAGCTACCAAAACTAAAATCACTACGTATGCATGCTTCTGGTTATTATTTGCACATAGGGTTTTTCTAAATTATGGGGCCAGAGTCTGATGTAGAATCGCAGCTTGGATGGTTGAGGAGAGAAGTGGTAGGTAAAAGCTGGCATGTCCTTGGGGTTATCAGATGGGCACCTCCCATCACAGATGTTGTGCTGAATTAGGAGCATAACACTTCTAGAAGGCTCAAAACTAATTTCTGGCACAGAAACAACCCCACTGGCTCTCCACATTGAGCTCTTTCTGTGTATTATTACTGTTATTATACAGATTTGTCGACCAATCTCAAGCAGTCAATAAAATGGATGTGTTTCCTGTCTTTTATCCAGTTTAAAGATTATGTAACACAGAGAGGGATGTTTAGCTTAGCTTGATTCTTGTTAGATTCCTTCATATGTGAAAACAGCCACCTCCTATAGTGCTGGGGTTTCATGCTTTCTACCCTTCAGCCTAACAGTATTTTTTTTTTAAAAAAACAAAGGCTTTCAGGGAGAACATGTCAAATCCATGACCAGATTCTGTGGTTTAGTGAATCAGTGAAAGTGCAAGCATGCAGGCACAAAAAACACTCCACCTCCTCAAATATAAGATCAGTGAGGAGAGGCAATTTGAGAGGTCTTTTTTTCCCTTCACAGCAAAACCACTCAGAATACAGATGGTTCGGTTCAGACTGAGATATCTTGGCCACTCAAATGGCTGCAGTGGTCACAGAAGCGATTGAAAAAAACCCACTTGAAGGCTTTCCCACTCAATTAAACATTTCTAGTGCTACTATTGATGTCTCAAGGGTTGACTGGGAGGAAAGTAAAGCTAGGGGAGAGCAGGTTTGTCATTATTTAGTTTGGAACCTTTATGTACCCAGGGTTAGTTTCGCCGAGAGCAGACTGGAGGCTGCCCAGTGTAACCACTCTGATCTGCTGGCCACTGAGCAGCCTTATTGGAGCAGCTGGAGGTTAAGGGCTTTGCTCAAGGGCACGACAAAGGTTACAAAGCTTTTTTCATTAAGTCAACACCCATTATCAGTGATACTGATTAATCTGCATTTTTTTTGTCCAAATAATTTCACAATATTTGTTCTTTCAACAACAGATATGTGTGTCACTGTATATGAACTGGATTTTGGCAATACAGTAGCCGCAGTCTCAAAGTCTGCTTTAATTTCTTATTCAAATTAAATATATATGGACAGATTTATATAAAAGCATTAGTGGCGAGGCTTAGTGCAATGGGCATTTTCAGTCAGATTACAGTGGGTGACATAATGTTTTCACAGTGCGATGGCACATGCAGGATTATGGTACAGCAGAGCGCTGTAAAGCTCATGAACTTCTGTGAAACAAACATGACCTTTGCAGATGTGGAGAGCTATAAGGGTAAAGTAAAAGGAAGAAGTGATAACACCAAGAGGAAAACAGATGTGGTTGACCTTTAAAAGTAGGATAATCATCTAGAGAACTGTTAAATTAGGTTGACATCACCACGATTCTTAGGAGTCTTAAATAACATAATGCTGTTTTATTATTTATTTATCAAAGTGTTTTCATATGGATTATTAATGTGAGATTGAAACAGATCCACTAATTAGGTGCTGAAAAATACTTTTTGTCATTATCAGGATAAAACATTACAAGACAGAGTCCAAGGAGGCAAAATCATGACTTTTCATCATCATAGACATAAGGTAAGGCTTGACTTGTTGTTTATAAGATGCCCAAGCATCAGATCCAGACAGCAGCACAAATCTGCCACATGATTGTAAAATATCTGAAATCAGTCCTCACAGATTATCATTCTTAATATAGAAAGCCCATCAGCAGCCAAAGAGACAGATATTTTCCTTAGGAGTTGATCGAGACCAAAAACAAGGCAGAGAGAGAGATAATATGATAATGAATGCTGAATTTGAATGAAGCAACTATTTACTCACAAGTTCACCATTTCAGTTTAAAAAGCTCCCTTTTTTTTCACAACTTATTTCTGCTGCCTCAAAGAGACCAACATAATCAGTTATTGCAGGTTTAAATCACTTTCCTCTCATGTATCTGGGTCCATTTTGGATGAATTTAGTAACCATGACTTGTTTCCAACTGCAACACTGAGGCACTGTGAATTTGCTACAGCTCTGATTCATGTCTCTGACTGGCTTCCTCTCCATAGCAGCAGCTGCTGAGTATCAAAGGTGTTTTGGCACTTAAAGCCATCATGCAAAGCTGACGGATGAAACATAATTTCTCAAGAAAAAAAAAAGTGAAAATATTAAAACTATGTATGTTCTCCAAGAAATTTATATTTTTTTTATGTTAAAGCAACTTTAAAGAACTTTCTTTTTTGTGGTTGTTGTTGATTTTGGTGGCCCCTGTGGACAAAAAAAAAAATAGCATTGCCTGCCTCCTGTCATAAAGATCTTAATCTGGCTAATGTGTGCATTTCTTTTGGAGGTAGCTGAAAGAGGGAGGCAATATATTTTAATACTATTTTTATTTTTTAAAACAGTAGTATAATAATAACAATAAGTATCATGATACATATAGTATGCAGTGGTAAAATCACAACATAATACAAAATATATATTCTAACAATATGCAGTATGCATTTTATTCTAATGAGGAAATGTATATTTTTGTGGCTATTTAATATTTAAAAAATAATATATAGTGACAAATAACAATACAAAATCAATTTTGTTTCAGTGCTACACCTAGCTTACATGTTATCCCACAGCTAACATTAAGTTACTTTGAAATGGTAAATGTATCATGAAAACTTATGCGTTATACTGTAGCATTCACTGTTTAAAGCTGAAATTACCTAGCTTTTGTTCGAAAACAGGCAAGTAGTCAGTTTTGCCAATGCAGCCAAACATCAAGACAGTGTGACGGACAGAGAACTTAGCAAACCAGCTAATAATATATTACTCGTTTTGCAGCCTTTTATTTTGCAAAGATATCACCAACGACTGAAAGCTAATCCAAAATTACTCTTCTTGCCCGGCCACACTCTCTCTTTCTCTTCTCTCTTCTTAGCTCCATCAACGTCCTCATCTGTATCTTTGCCTCTCTTGTGATGTCACCAAAGATAAAAAGCCAGTCTGACTCTATTATTGCTCTTTTCCCGGCTGCTTACTTGGTCACACTCTCTTTTTCTCTTCTCTGTCAAAACATCCCTCTTTTTCTCTTTCCCCTTCTATTTTGCTAAGCTCTTGCCAACAACTAAAAGGCATTCTGAATTTAACATTATTTCTATTCCAGCCTCCTCCTTAGTAAATTTCTTTTTCTCTGTTCCGTCAATGTCATCTTCTGGATCTTCTGGACCTTCTGGATCTTTTGTCACAGTGACCACTGAGGCTGCTAAGTCCATTTGCATTGCTGGGATTGTTGACTTTGTTCTGTTGCCCATTTTGTCCCACCAGCATTCTTGCTGGGTCTAAACAATAAAAATCACCTTTTCAGCTAACTACAGGGCTAACTAAGCTAACAGGTAGCTACAGGTAACTTTGAAAAACTCAATAAATCAGTGTTGAGGAAGGTTTATCATTGAAGATTTGAGACAAAACTACAGAGCTTTGTGATTATCCAGCTTTAACCCAATCATTGATAGCTGTAAGTGTGAGACAAAGTACTGTACAGCACTATGCAGGGTTTTGTACCTATACTCTAAAGTTTTACATTAACTGTTGATCAGAGTACAAAGTTTTCACCTTCTTAAAATGATTTTAAAATGATTGGAAGCTTTTACTTTAAGGCCAGAAAGATATATAATGTTTTAAGCAACAATGGGGATATTAAAATAAAAATCTTATATGGAAGTACAACAGGAGAAAAAAAAATCTATCATTTCTCTTCTGTATTTTTTTCAAATAGGAAAATGTACTGTAGTATATTTGCATCAAATAAAAAGTTTCATGTAGAAAAGCAATGTTCCTAAAGTATAAATTCACATCAGAGCTTTCACACATGACAGTTTCAGCACTTTGTCTCGGTCATGGATAACATACATCATATTGCCAAACAGCTGACTCTCTGAAGGACTGGTGATATCATGGCGGGTTAAAACCAAATACAGCATACCATGTGTCTCTCCTCACCTTTAGCAGATCATCAATGCAGAGGTCATTTCAATCAAACCAGTCCTAATTGCATCTATTGGTGTATCCCAGAGACTCCTCTGGAGCATGGTAGATAGCTGAGATGAGAGTTCCACATTTCACTGCTACCCTTTATAAGAGAGCACTCTTTGATGTTGTAGAGCTCCGCTGCAAGACAGCCTTTGAACCAGTGAGAAACTGCAGTGGATTAATGGATATTGCAGTCAAGTCTCTTGCTGGGGGCTTGGTTATGCTATTGTGAGCACGACCATGCAGATCTTTGTTATTATCAACTTAACCTAAAGCCGTGCCCTGCATACGGCCCAGTCTGAGGCAATGCCACAGGCTCTCATGTTTGTTTTTTTAGATGTTAAAGCAGGGTTATTACGACAAGACCATGCTCAGGGCAACTGGAAAAAGGAGGACATTGTTATTCCAGTTTCAGACTCCATGACATTGTGTATTGCCAGAGTCCATGTGGCACTGGAGTTGTAACAAGGCCTGTAAGAGCAGTTGTAAGTTATAAGTAAACAGCAGCTTGTAACTAGATTATGTCCTTTGCTTTACAGGAATAGATTAGAGCCGTCTTAGACACAGTGTGTCTCCTGGAAAATGGAGAAGCTAAAACAAACTTTGCACGAAAAACACTCAAGATGCACAAATGTTCAAACACAAACAGGGTGGCGTATGATAACTCATTACATGCAGTGTTCCGAAGGCACAAAGATGCACATAAATCCAGACAGCAGTTTGCACTGTCAGATCCACCTAGCAGGTCACTGAGCAAGCACTGCCCCACCTCCTGTGAAGCCTAGTAAAATGACATGCAAGAAAAATTCTAATAATTGCCACTGTGAACCAGGAAAGCTTAGCCTGAATGTTGAGTGGCAAATCTTAGGGGGATCATTATATTTATGTTTGGCTGTGTCGCTGAGGGCTCTTCTTTATGGATTTTGAGTCTGCATTTGAGATTAGTAAGAATATTTTTGATGGCAAAATAAGTGCCAGGTTTTATATAGTTCAAAATTTCTGTCAGTGCTCACCATCCATCCTCCCCCTCACAGTGATTTGCACTACACCGGTGTGAGGTGAGTTTAATTTAGTGGCCAGAGAAGACTGTTTATCTCACGTGAGCCAACTTTAAATCCGGCTTTAGGTGCACTGAAGTACATGGAAGGCAAAAATTGAACTTGACGGAATGCATATGTGTGTGTTTGGTAGGAAACCTGTGCCAATCCTTGTCATGTAATTCAAGTTGAGCGAAGGGAATACATTACGGATGAATGAGTCTGTTGAGGAGCCAAGGCGAGGCCAAAAACCACTCAGGCTATGAAGAGAAGCAACAGTAAGTTTCATTACACATGCACTTATTTTTTGTTGTCAGGTTTGTGTGCTTTGTTTATGAAGTGTAGCAAAAATTATTTAAAAAATGAAACAATGCCATGCTCTACCTTTACCTTGCAGAATGCCCAAGCCTTTCCCAGCATGCACTTTTTAGTTTGGCAGTTTAGCAGGATCACAGTTGCATTCTCACCTCTGAGGAAGCCACACCTTCATGCAGTGAGGCAACAGATCAAGTCACTGACCTACTATGATGCTTCAAATTGTTTCATATGCAGCTTAATTAGCACCTGCACTGTGGAGCCTATGAATGGCAAACATAGTGAGCATACTTTTGAGACTGCAAGTGTTCATTTTGTGAGGATTTTTCTCTCCAAGAATGCCAAATATATCACATATTTGTTGGTCTGAAATGTGGCATTGGATTAGACCTTAGCGATCATGTTGTGAACCAGTGTATGGTGTCTGATACTCATGCCCTCAGTAATCAGCCTTTGGATTTTCATCCATGCCGCCACAGGCTAGGTGCCTTTTAGCCAAAAACTGCAGTTTAATCCACCAACTCTGGCCTCTCAATTCCTGTGGAGGACAGCCAAATCCTTGTTTACCCCTAACCCTCATCTGTCACCATCACATTAAGCCTGTCTCTCAACAGAAGTCTGGGCACTGCCTGCAATTAAAATATTAATATGATACCTTTTACTCTCATGCAGAAATATCCTCACAGATGCTTCTCTCTCTCTCTCACACTGAGAGAAGTGGATGTGTGGTGAGAACATAGAGAATGCAGATGTGCCCTCATGCACACACACACACACACACACAAGCACACGCACACAAACACACACACAGACAAAGTGGATATTTATGTCAGCTTATCAGATGAGGTCAAAGCCTGAATGTTAGTCCCCTGATTGTCTCTCAGTCACACTTGAATTATCTGTGTGTAAAGATGAAGTATCAGTCTTCTGCACTCCTGCATTTGCTTTCTTTAGGGTTTTATTTTAAGGTGAGCATCATTTACATATTATGAAATCAGCAGAGCAGTTTCCACAAATAATACATGGAGCATTCAAGGTGCAATTGGAAGCAATACTTGAGAGTTCTCAGCTTTTCTTGAACTCTGTAAGACTGAACTTGGACAAATCAGGTCAATGAGCTAAATGCTAATGCTAGCATGGTTACATGGTTCATACTACTGTAATATGCTGATGTTGAGAATGTCAAATCACCTTTAAGAATCACCATTTAGTGTTGCATCTTAGCGTTGCTATCATTTGCTATCACCAAATGCAAAATGTAAATGCAACTCATGGGAGTGGCATTCACTAATGGTCAAACACCAAATTACTGCACTGTTTGAATGTCTGATCTGATGATAGTGCTAGAGGAAAATAATACAAAAGTAAATTGATCCAACAACTCCTATTAGTTAAAATACAATGTTTGTCCTGACCTTTAGAATATGGCAAAAGGAAAAACAGCCTCTTCCTTTCTGTACAATTTGATGATTGGCTGATATTTCACAGAAAAGTAGAATCTTTGCCAGTGGATCACTCTATGATTAATTGTTGGAGCATCATAAATATCTGTACCTGATTCTATTGCATACAATTGAACAGTTATAAAACAAAATAAATAAATCAACCTTATTGACGCATTAGGTGAAGAAGTCAGGAGATTGTTGCCACTACTAAAATTCACCATCCTTATTTCCATACAGTAGAATTTAAACTTGAAGCCTAGAACCCTCCTTTCTTGTCTCTTGAACGGATCTAATGATGCTAACACTGCCTCAGAAAAAATCAATAGACATGTCTATTGATATGATAATCGCTGACGACTTAAATCGCCCTCAGAGATTATGGACTTCATTCAGCCTCTGCAGCAAATGAAATATGCGGCTTCATAACCTCTGCAAGGTTAAAACTGATACCTTGAAACTCTTAAGCATTAGCACAGAAAGCTGTTTGTCACCTAAATGTTGGGGATGGTAGCTTTTATTTGAGGAGCAGCACATATTGAAGCTCTTGCTTTGAAATTGAGGCTCTAAAAATTTACATCCTGGTATTATGGGAGGGGGTTAATAGCCCACTGAATCTGCCTCTAAAGTAGACCTCATAAGCTTTTGGCAATAAGCATTATAAATTGAGATGAATCTTGAGTCACAAATTGCTGGAAAGATTAGCCATAAAATGCATTATACTCCAGACGTGCTGTACAGTAGACTTTAAAGAGAAGAAGTCCAGTCTCCATTAACACTGACAGTGAATTAAATCCTGATTTGTGTCTTACAAGTAAGTATGAACATTTAGTGACATATATCGTACTTTTTTTCTTTACTTAACCACTATTGACTTTACGCTTCCTTCCTTTACGCTTGTCATTTATATTGCTTTCATTGGATCGTATTTGAATATTTTGGCCTGAGAGTTCTTTCTCTTCTAATTACTGCCCTTGTTTTCAGGCTGCAGTCCATCTAGTGTGTCATGGCTTAAGGAATAATTTGTCACACCCCACTAGGAGCCTTCTCTCTCAAGCTTTCTGTCCGTTTCTTTTGCTCCTCTGCTGTCTTTGCATCATCTTCTGTGTATGTTTTATTTTCTTACCACTTTGTGCTTATAGTATGTATACTGAAGCCAAAGATGCCACTTATTTTGAGATAAAGGACAATTTCAGTTCACCAATTTATTCATCTTTAATTTGAGTTGAAACATTTGGCAGTGAAATGCATGAAAGTATAAACTGACCAGAGAAAATGTCAGTAAAGTCACTAGAAGCTATTATGCATTCTCAGCATAGTGCAACCCCTTGTATGATCGGAAATTGCAGCAAAGCTCACAAAGGGCATCTAAATTTGTCTATTCTGGCGGTGCACTTTAGTTAATAATGTAGTGGAGGAGAAAATGTTTTACGATGGTCTACTGCTAGTGCTGCTCAAATAGCAATAATACAGAAAAGGGAGCAGAAAGTTGGAAGGATTGTTGAAAAAGCAGGAGAAAGAGAGAGAGATGATGCAAGCGGAGAAGGGAATGGAAGTCTGTGAAGAGCAGGGGAATGAAAGATGATAGAGAATGAAAAACTGATTACTTATTACCCCCCCTGACTCCTAATCTATTGGCTAAATCACCTTCTGAGCAAGAGATAAAGTATTTTGGCGGCAGAGAATAC
Organism: Ctenochaetus hawaiiensis; assembly: GCA_029783645.1. NCBI lineage: Eukaryota > Metazoa > Chordata > Actinopteri > Acanthuriformes > Acanthuridae > Ctenochaetus > Ctenochaetus hawaiiensis. Next base: position 6,524,623 of record JAPZDY010000006.1, on the reverse strand, counting down.
TCTGTTACTTTCATCAGGGAGCTGAAGTCTGATTCTGCAGATGCATGCAAGTTGCTGTAAGTCTTTGCATTAAAATGTAAATGGTGATAAAGGGAAAGTTTCATATGTCTATTTGTCAGTCTATCAAATTATCATTTACTTTTTCTTCATCCCTGGATAATTAAATATTGCTGGTCAAAGTTCTTGTTACTAAAGGTTACTTTTGATTTAGACTTAGTTCCAATTCTTGCAGCCCATCCACACTGGAGAAATGGTAGTAGGTTGTCTGTCTGAACAACTTATTATGACCTAGATTGACCTTTTTTGTTAAGGGGGGGACTCTAATGGCCATGGTAATAGTCTTAGTAGCAAAAAAAAAAGGGAGTCAGGTGACGTCGTTTAAAGAGCAAGGAAGTCCAGTTAAATTACATCAGGTATGTCACAGTTATGTATTTATTTTAACCTATGTCATGATCTTTTCCTGAACCCAACCAAGTTTTTTTTGGTGCCTAAAACCTGAGCAGCCTGCTACCATTTCACAGTGTTTATCACATCAATGCAACCAAGGTTAAGTATGATGGAGGTACAGTATGTGTGTTGCTGGTGCAACTATCATGTATGTCTTTTTGGAAAATGTTGTTTATGTAGCTTTGAGAGTCAGTGGCAATCAACCTATTCAGTCATTATAGCATGGAGATGTGTTGCACTTTTGTTGTGAAAAATAGGTCATCAACAAATATTTTCATGAATGTTTCCAACGATGAAATAAACACTGTTATTTATTAAATAAGCCATTAAATCTATGATGCAGAAAATTTGTCTTTATACTAATAACTTACCATGTTGCAGCAATAACCAAAACCAATATACACACAGTTACATTAAGAGTAAGGTGGAAATGAAAAAGACAATCCTACGTGTACAGTCACGCATACAAATTAAGAGAGAGACAAAAAATGTAAATCAACCATTCATTGACCGCTGTAATCTGCCCCTAAAACCCCAGCAGCTCTCTTTTCATTTCCTCCCCAGAAACTATTAATACTCACTGTGTTAATGGAGATGAATGAATGGGTACGGGCAACAAACAGACGTGGCAGAGCAGGAGATTAACCATCATGAGTGTTGGTGGAAGAAGGGGGGGGGGGCTGCACGCCATTAGTAGGTAGAAACAAGGACGTTCTGAAAGATGGATAGATTTCATTAGGTGGAGGAAAGGAAACACTAAGTTCTGAGGTGAAAAACACCAAGGGCCTCCCCCTTCAAAGTAAGGTGTTTTCCAAATAATTGCAGTTTATTGTCCCTTCTCTGTGTTAGAGGTTAACGGTTACATGGAGGAGAGGAGCGCGGCACACAAGGGACTAACAAAAAGTCTCTTTGTTCTACATGAAATTAGAGGGAAAGAACAGATAAAGCCAAAAGGTGAAGCATTTCCTGGAGCTGGACTGCTCAAAGTTAATAAAAGCAGAGTGTTTGGGGCTGTTACAGCATCTTAGACCATGTCAAAGGGCTAAGATGCTATATATGGCCAACTGACTGCAAACAGGCTCTCCTGCAGGCTGGGCAACGTCAGACCAGAGGAAACAGTGTTTGAGTGACAGGGCCTGGGCTGGTATGCAGCTTTGGGGACACAGGAGAGGAGAGGACAGGGCTGGCTGTGCTTATATAACTCGAGCTGTGGAAGATCGGGGCATCCAAGCCTGTGAGTCCACACCACAGCCCAGAGAGGAGAGACAGAGAAAGACACACAGTGTTTTTGTGTGAAAGGTGTGGGGGATGGGCAGTGGTAGATGAGGGGGTACAGCAGAGAACATTCCAGGAAACTCACAGGCATAATCTTCTTTTCCATGGCAGATTGGTTCTACGTGTGATGTGCGGCGTGTGCACATCACACGCATGTGTGTGTGCATCCATGCATCCATGTGCTGCTGTATGTTTGTGCATGTTTGTCATTGTTTGCATCACTCCTCCTCTCCTTTGCCCTTCACATTTTTTCTTTCCTTCCGTGTGCATGACCTCAACCTTCTTCACCTTTCCCTACACACTCTCCTTACTTCATCACACACACCGGATCAAGATCCACTCATCTGCTTTTCGTCCTCATTAGTGCCTTTTTTTCTCCTCCGTCGGTTTGTTCTTTCCCCCCCACCATCTGAAGATGAAAGTGACCCAACCAGTGTAGAAGGCAGAACGCAGGGAGGTTACTCACTGAGACTGCTGGTGTTCCTCTGCCCCTGGCCATGGTTGGGATTCGTGTGAGAAGCAGAGGGGGGTGGCGGAAGGGCGATAGGGGAGGGGGTGAGGTGCTGTGGACCAGATTCTGCTGATTGTAGGAAATTATATCCTCTAATTTCACCTGCAACTCCAGGAGACAAAGACCTTAGGGAGAGAATAGGATAAGGAAGTATTTCACAGAGTGATAAGAAGAAAACAGAGAGAGAGAGAGGGTGAGAGGGAGGGATGAAAGAGGGAGGGAAGATGGACATCGGGGGCATGAGAGAGGATGTAACACTAGAACAAGGTTTGGTCTGAAGCCAGTCAGGGAAGACAGAGAAAGAGGACAGAAAGAAGAGAGGCAGCCACTCAGAAGAAAAGTGGTTCTGCTAAACCAAACCATGTCCTTAAGGATCACCCATCCAGCTTTAGCACACATGCTTACACACACACACACCAGCACACATACTCACACATCTAAGCACATACACACAGTTTTTTTTTTTTTTTTTACCCCACCTATACCCCACTTTTCATCCTAACACCTCACTAAAGCACCATTTGCCTTGCCGGTCCCTGTGTATCCTCCCATCTTCCTCTTCGATCCTGGTTTCCCTCTCCTCCTTGATAGTCTTACTCCCAGACCGTGACTATCTCCCACTGACAGAGCCGCTACAGGATTAGAGAAACAGGGAGAAAGAGGAGCGCAGTCGGCCAGCACCTCCTGCTGTACACGCGGCGCAACTGACTCACAGGTCTGCTGCATCCTTGAAAAACACAGCAAGGGCATTTCTTGATCCACATTCTTCATTCTTTCAATCACCTGTGATTTTTGTTAACGAGGGCATGTAGAACTCAGACTGAATTATTGTGAAAAATGATAAAGTGTCACCTCATATTTGGAGTTTTTCTCTCTGCATAACAACCTGTATTACCATACTTGTCATAAACCTCACCACTATTATTTTGTATCAGAGAATACTCACATCTGATTGGTTCCTGATGGTGACACAAGCTTTGCATTGTTATCTACTGACATCTTATGAGATGTTTTTGCGGTATGCTGATTAATTTTAAAGCAGGCAACATTATTTCTTTAGAATTTAACATTTTAGAGCTTTTAACTGAAGTGTGTAATGTAGAATTGAATGCCCTAGTCCTTAGAACAATTAGCTTAACCTGCAGAAAATAAAGGGCAAATATTTTTAAGTCACAGAACAAGAGAAGATGTTGAATATTATCAGGCACCAGCCTTTTAATTGTGAGGATTGTGCTCTGTCCCAAGTTTTTTATTAACTGAATCTTACAGTTTTGGACTTTTGTTGCATGAAATTAGCAGTTTGAGGATGTCATTGTGAACTCTATGAATTTATGTAATTTTTGGATTATTTTTTTTAAAAGGCAGAAAAAGGAAAAATGGTGACCTTACAATTACAACATATTTTCCCCTCAATGTGGAAATACAGAATTAACCAAAAGAAGGGAGGGAAACAGTTTAATTCAAATATGTTGCCTGTTTTGCCACATGAATGGATGACCCACATGTCCATCTGCTTTACTAATACAACTGTTAAATGCGACACATTGCTCTGCTCAGAACCTAATATTGTAACGTGATTTCAGCATCCGTATTTAATCCAGTCAGAATGGATTTTGACTGATTTTAAAGCTCTTTGGCAAATTTGGATACAATGAGGAAACTGGGACACGGCAGAACACGCAGTACCCCCTTTGTTTCACAATTCTGATTCCAAAAGCAGACACAAGTCGAGAAACTAGACAGACCTTTTTTTTTTTTTTTTTTTATCCCAAAGATGGAGACAGTAGGGTCTGTCTCACCAATATTAATGCTCCCTGAGATGCAACAAATGAACCAGCCACCACAGCTCTCTTGTCTATTGAACTTTTCATGCGGTGCGTGCTGTACGTCAACCCTCCCAAACATTTACTATTGCGCCTTTCTTTAATGCAGTGTCCTTGTTAGACCTCTGTTATTAGTTGGGAGTCTGTGGGAGTGAACAGTATGAGCCAGTGCTAAGTAATTCAGAGAAAGAGGAATGTTTTCGGGTGGGGGGGGGGGGTGGGGGGGGGTGGGCAGAGAACGAGAAGCTGAACGACAGAGAGTGAGCTTGGCAAAGCTACAGCGTTTCACTGCAGAGGTTTTAAATCCTTTAACATGATTTCCCTCATCCTATTAAAGACATAGCTATGGATAGGGAGACTGTAAAGTGTTAGTACAGGAGGGAGGGGGACTGAGTGAGAAAGAGAGAAAGAGAAAGTGAGAGGGAGATTAAATGGGTGTTAAATATAGGGAACAAAACATCATTCCAGTCCCATTTCTATCTGCAATCAGGCTTCTAAATGTTCTCTGAATCATCTCTTGTAGATTTGGTTAGATGACCTTTCATTATTTGCTCTCCTCAAATATTATTTTACATTCTTCATGTGTCATCTCTCTTTGGTTCTGTGGGTTTAGTGTCAAAATGTAAATTTAAAGTTTTTAAAGGTACCAGTGTCATTTTTTTCTTCTCCTGAAGAATGAGTAATATTGGAGGGAGCAAGGCCACCCTTTTTGGGTGCAAAGACACCTCTGCTGTTATCTATATTAGCACATGTGTGTAGATAACAACAATGACATTTTGCTTGAGATAAGAATGGCATGATGGCACAAAATAGCTGCAAGAGAGCAGCCTCCAACTCTCTGGAGGAATTATTACAAAAATGTTACACTGTCAGCACACAGAAATCTGTTTCAACACATTAAAATATGAGACTAGAATATTTATTGGAACATTTCTGGTGTTTAAATATTTGCTTTTCAAAGCAGCTATATATATTTTTATTGTAATAATGTACTGAATGACAATGTACAAACTTAGAGACATTATGAAAACTGTTTCTAATGATGATAAACCTACAGAAAATTATCGCCTGAATCTGCAGCTTCCCTTTATATATGATATAATGAGTTCAATCTCTTATGGCACTTTTTTTTTTTTTAACCAAAATAGCTCAAAAAATCGTGGACTCAAACGTGTGGACTGTCACTTAAAGTGATTTAGCAGCTAAAGAGCCAGATATTTCCCTCAGGAGTTGGTAAAGACCAAAGACAAAAACAGAGCTAAGAGAGTGAATATTGGACATGGATATTTTTCAAGTAGTGGCAGCATTTGTAAATAAACAGTGTTTTCCTACAGGTTAAGTAAATCAACTTAAAAATTGATATGTCAGTGTTGACTTAACGGTTTGTTTTCACTGCCTCCCAGTGGTAAAAAAAAAAAAAAATCAGTTACTGCAGATTTATTTACCAAAATGAAGAGGATGTCATGGTTGATATTACAGGAGGTATAGGAATGAGGAACTGCATACTGCATTAGAATATAAGAACGGACAGAATGATGCAATATACTGGTTAAAATATGGTAAAATTGGTAAAAATTATACTCATTGTTAAAAGAATCCTGTAAAAGGGGTCTTAAACTCAGACCTGATAACAACACGTCATTATGTTAGACGAATGCAGTCAAGGTTACATAGCTTGGTCAGCATCTTGATCAGTCGATGATCAGTGAAGAACACATGGAAACAAAGACATAGCACTGTGTTGAATGTTCTGCAGAGCAGAACAGAGCAGCTCACATACACCACACTCAGTCTGACAGCATCTTGGACCTGGTTTCACATAATGTGGACAAACAGCATACAGTGGATGACTTAGATGTGACAAGAGCTTTTTATGACTTAACCTGTGATCTTAGTTTGTACTGATGATGCTGCTTGGCCTTTACTTCCTGTCACCACAAAACACTGTGTTAAACGGAGTCTTTGGTTTTAAAAGGGCTACAAAACTGTATTTAATACAAATGCAGGGATTGTAAATATATATAATGGAAACTTTTTAAAAAATTATTTAATTCTTATAACAATTTAAAAAGTAATGAAGATGGCAGAGAAAATGATGTATGTTATGGAGTTTTGGGCTTTAGCCTTACTGCTGGTTTCCCTTGGAACACCTTATTTGTATATAATAACCTGCCAGCCAACAAATATCATTGCATTAACCACATTATATTCACCAGCCAGTGTTCAAAACGACCCTACACTGTGACAGTGTCAACAAAAAAGTAGTTCAAAACAAACACTTATGAAAGACAACAAGGAGATGAGAGAACAATGTCAGACAGTGCATTGATGATGATGATGGATTGGCACTGGTAAATTCATATAAGTGGGCTCTACAAATGTAAATAGTGGGTTGGTTCCAGGTGCGGATGCTGATGTAATAAACTTACTGAATATCTGAGCTGGCCTCATCCAAGTGCAGATCCAGATCCCACGGTCTTCTTATAGTTCTCTTATTTTGTAGTTATAACCACTTAAAAAACTCGTCAATGCATCACTGCATATTGAATATTGAGTAAATTCTCTTATTACTTTTAACCCACCTATAGAAATCTACCTGCTGGTGACTGATAATGCATGTTCATGGTTTTAAAGACACTGAATGAGTTGCCATAGCAACTCCTACACCTGAACTTACCATTTAAAAAAAATGCTTCAGAAAATATATTTTGTTTAACTTATAACAAAAGCAAAAATAACAATTATGATTAAAATATGATAAAATTAAGCAAAAAAAGCTCTGTATTTCATATCAGCAGATAATAACATTCAGGTATTTGGTCAGAACTGAAAGAAATGGATTATTGCATCTTTAGAAGTAAAAGACTAATTCAATTGGTATCTTCCATGATACATGTTTATAAATCCTTGTAACTAGTCTTAGCTTCATAATTTATGACATGGTTTATTTTTTTTTTACAGCTTTTCCTGAGCTTTATTAACCATATTTCAGGAGTCACATTGCTAGCTCCCCTTCACCCAGTAACCATCTGCAGACATAAAAATCAGATAAAAGTATTTTCACATCACGTAAGGTTAGAATTATTTTACCTAATATAAGTATTCAATAATATGTTTTTGTTGATGTTGTTTTTTTTATCCCGTGTTTATTCAATTACTGCCAGTTACTGTGATAATGTAAAGTACGATTTATACTTTGCCGTGCTCTGAATTGTGTTCTCGACTGTAGGCAGAGGTGTGTATTCAATTCAAAGTCACAACATTTTAAAGGTTTAAGTACTTCATCACTAGTTGGCTGACTTGAATTGTGTTCTCTTTAAAAATCTTAGCAGAAACTTCACATGATTATGCAAGTAAATAAAAAATCTCATTATTGGAGATTTGATGTTCAGAGATGCAATATCACATTTAACCAGCAGAGTGAGCTGTTCTCCAACAACTGAGTAGTGGAAATGCATCATTTCTTCATGGATGCATCATTTAACTGGATTATGTGGCTCAGTTCAGGCTCTTGTTTGTGGCCTTAATGCACAAATATGTGACCCTCAGTTACAGCAGGAGCTGTTTCTTTCAACTGTAATTAATGTCTGTATCTGTGCTGCTTTATGGGGTGTGACCCTGTTTTCTCCGGAGTATACAGTACATGTATTGTCAGTACTTACATGCAGTAGCCTTAGACATCTTTACTATTTTGTGATTCCATGTCAGAGACAGATTTGTTCTTTCATTTGTGTCATTTTAACAAAGGGGATAATTAGAGTTCTTGTTCATATATATTAACTGAATTCAAAATAATGTTAAGCTTTCCTAACAAGATTGGTTAGCTTTTGAATAATGAATGCTCACATTTTAATATATTATACCCTTTGCATATTTTTCTGACAGTTAACGTGGGGATTAATAAGAAATGTTGGAAGATTAGCAGGCCTGACCCTGGACGTGAAGTCCACTTTTGATGTATTTTAATTGGATGTACATCAAAAGCGTTCAGCCAGTCCTCATCCATTCTTCCAACCACATACCACCTCCCGCTTCAATACAGCTCACATCACCCAAGGGCACAGGGGTGGCATGCACAACCTTGATTTAGAAAACAATGAGCTTAACAGTATATCCTCCCTCTGAATGCAAGCCAAACCAGCCTACAGTTTAATTTAGCTGTGTAAAGTTTCACGATTCTCTCATTGAGTCAGGTGATATCGAAAAGCTCAATCTTATGATGCAATCCAGAAGAAAAAAATCACTCCCACTCAGTTTCTGACAGAAGAACTCCAAGGCCAGTCGAGACAGATACTGCTTTGTTGATTGCAGTTAATAATATTCAGTAAGCAGATGATACTCCTGCTGCAGCTGTTGGCTCTTTAATCTCCTCCCAAACCTATGATAAGTGGTCAGAGCCCAAGGGACTGTAGCACCTACTGTATCTCCCTTTTCATTATGACACGACACCTGAGATTTGCCCTCTGCACAAGGACTATTGAGGAATGATTTTTTTTTTTCTCTGACCCACAGTGAGAAGTCTTCAGCTTTTCAGAGGGATCCTGTTCTTTCTCTTTGTCAAAACAAGATTTTCTGGTTTTATATCATCATAGTAACCTATTTATCGTTCTTCTTGGACACAATGATGCTGTTTTAATTAGCCATCAGTTTTCCATCTTTGATAATTAAGTCAGAGAGAAGACATGTTGGTCTCTTTGTGTGTTGTCTAGATTTAAAGAAATTTTCTGTTTCACAATATTTGATCTCAAACTTGTTACACTTGTTTACACAGTAGTTTTAGAGTTCAGACTTTTTTCAAAACTTTTACCTGATAATGTTTATCCTGTGGTCTAATCTCTAATCTGTAACGCAACAGCCAGTCAGTCACCTGTTTTTCAGTGCAGTCTTTTTACATCCCTGTAGAACACCATCAAGTTTTGCTTTTCATTTGATTAATGCTCCTGGTATTAGATTAGATTAGATTATTTCTGACTTATTTTCATTTCCTTCAGTAATACAAAACTGAATTAGATAAGAACTAAAAGCGTTGACTAAAAGGGTCAATAAAACACAGGCAATGTTAAAATAAATTTAAATCTCTGTTAATTTAATACTTTAACAAGATGCTACACTTACATTAGTATGCCTAAAAAAGGCATCTGTCATCAGGTCCCTTGTCTTAGTATAATGAATTTCTCTGAACTTAGCTTGAAAACTAATGCTAACAGTAAAAAACTGATAAACTATTCAATCAGGGGGCAGATTAAGCTTCTCATAAAGTAAACGTTTATACTCATTACAGTAATTTAAAGATTTAGTTTTAATTTTTTAAATAAAAAACATTTTTGAGAAACAAAGCAAAATGTACTCATATACTTAATTAAATAAGTCTGCAAGCTGCATCAAGTGACTTTTTGTTCATTTTGTTTTTACAGATAAATTAGTGCCTAACATTCTTTTCAAACCTTAATGAAATTATTTTTGTGCTCTTTGTATTTTGATAATTAATCCAGGTAAATATATTGCCTTAATGTATTGTACAACTGCAAAGCACAAAGGCAGACTTGATTACAAATTCCACAGTGCATGAAAAGGATGGTGTTAAAAGGGTCTTATTATACTTATGTGATAAAAAAAAAAATAGTGTTTATATTAGAGATTGTGCGTGATTGTGTGAATGAAAGTTGTTAGGAAATTTGACACTGTCTTCCAGGGTTTACAGTGCAGAGAAAACTAATGCTTTACATCCAGTGAAACTAATGGCAGTAATAACTGACGTAGACTCTTGTGTTCATTTATCAATCCATCCATCCATTTTCTGCCGGATATTATGGTTTGTGTACTGTGGGAAGCTGGCTAAGTAGCCCATACATCCTCCTCCCCCAGCCTCACCCTCCATTGGGGGGCAACCACATCAGATGGCTTAACAACCTCAACTGGCTCCATTATGTATAAGGCCACATTGGTTCTGAGCTCTTTCTGTAATTCTTCTGCGAGTCAGTCTTCTGGCAAAAGGAGCTTGTTCTGATCTCTTGTATCCTGGATCTCATCGTCTCACTTAGGGCTGAACTGTTGTAATGTAGACTGATAACTAGCAAAGAGACAGAGTCACCCATCAACTCAGCTCCCCATTCACAATGATAGCGCGTCACTGTTGACGTCACATCAGTCTGCCCGTGGATACCTGTGGACACCAAACTACCTGAATGTCCTACTCAAAGGGAGCAGTCTAACCATTTTCCAAGAGTTACCATGGCCACAGTGCAATAATGCCAGCAGAAGTGCATCATCAATAAAAATCAAAGATGTAATCCACCATTGCAACTTCAATTTGTTATACAACCTTGTGTTCTAAAATAATTACAAATGGATTTTTAAATGAATTTTGTATTTTTGGAAAAGACCTTGCCTGCCCTTCCTATTGATTTGTTTTATAATATGAGGGTTAAAAAACAAAAAAGCAAATTTACAATTTCACAAAAAAAAAAACTGAGACAGTTACACTTTTAAAAACAGTTGAAGGTTTTAAAAAGAACCACTAAAGTAACCATTTGCTTACTTATGAGCTTACAAATCAATGAATATAGAAAGGAAAGCCTCTTAAAATAACCATTATTTGCACTTTGTCCACTTGACTTGTTGGACTGAAGAATATTCTGTTTGTTACGCTGGCATGGAAAAGAATAATAATACTTATCAAGATTTGTACAATAATAATTGATCAAATTAATACATTTGTGTGTAAAAAGTGCCCCCTGAAATGAAGAAACAAACAATTATTGTCATAAAACTACCAGTATGTAGTTTATTTCAGCCCATTACAGCATTTTAGCTTTTTTTTGGTTTTAGTACCTGTAGTATCAACTGTTCTGGATCACTCTCACTGCTCATCAGTGTTATTTGAAGGTGCAGCAGGCCTCTGTTTTTAGAGATAAAACTCTGCAAACCCGACACCTGCCCAGCACTGAACAATAGAGAGAGAAAAACAGATGCTAGCTGGTGAACAAGTTGAAGCATTAGCAGGTAAAGAGTAAAATATTTCTCTTAGAATTTGATGGTGAGCAGTTTTAAACAGCGTGAGTAAATAAACCAATCTCTACACAATGCCAGATGTTGGCAGTGTGAAATTATAGGAAACTATGTGAACTGCAAAATAACATTTTATGTATTTTACATATATTATATGACTATATCAGATTTCATAGGTCTGTTTTGTAAATATTTTATTATAAGTAGTAGCTAGTGGTGTGTTTTAACATTACTTTTTTTAGTTAATAGCAAGTTAATAGCAATAGCTATTAATAGCAATAGC
>JAPZDY010000006.1:6476552-6496642 GCA_029783645.1 Ctenochaetus hawaiiensis | reverse complement strand
ACTACTTCGTGGATTTCGCCTATTGCGGGTTATTTTTAGAACGTAACCCCCGCGATAAACGAGGGACCACTGTACAACAAAAAAAGGTGATATTTTTGCTGTAGTTTGAAAAATTCCTTTTATAAAAATCATCAAATGAGTTCACCTGACATCCTGCCAAAAGATGGATCACTTATTAAATCCAATAAATCTCTGCAGTACACTGGAAAATTTTAGAAATGTAAAAATTTCTCGATAACATATTGTGTCCTGGAAACAGAGCTCTCCTTTTTTTCAACTTAGGCTCACAAAGCCACAGTAAACAGCTACTTCTCTTTGACACTACTGAAATTGAATTGGTTTGAATTGAGTCGTGAGGGCAACTTGACAGCAGAGTGGCTGTTTACTGTGTTAAATATGTACGACACAGTCAGAGGGGATTGGGACAGACAGGTTTGTTTCTTGCTACTCCAGCACATTTCATGTAAAATGAAACAATGACTGTGAGGTTAAAGCGCTGACTTTCAGCTTCACTGACAGGGTTGCTAGTAGCCCATTTTCATAACATTCCAATTGTAGAGCAATGTGCCAAGACGTTGTTCCTAAATATAGAGACAAGGGGAACCAAGTTAGGCCAAACATCGGTCAGATGCTCAGTCAAAGTGAGCACCTGCTGAAAACCACACTGTTTGCTTTCATGTTTTATTTTCATATCATTTTTCCCACACATTGGGACTGAAGTCACTGATGGAATATTATTTTTTTTAAATGCATCAAGCGTTTAAATTTCCTTGCATTTGCTGCAATTTCATCTCAGAAAATCAGCAGCATTTCAGATTTACATTTCGTTTCATGCAGTTTGACATGCTATGATCCACAGATTTGATGCTTTAATGGAGTTTACAGCAGGTTTCATCTTCAGCTGCCAAGATTTCTTCAAAAACTATCAGTATGGTGGAGCTTTAAGAGAGAGGATTACAGGATGTGCTGTAACTTGATGTTCAGCAAATCACTTAACCTCACATGTCAACCTGCACCTGTCTCTGTTTTAGCCGTGGCCATGTTTTTTCTTCCTCCATGTTCCCTGCCATTAGTCCACTCCTCCTTGCCTTTTTTAAGCCGTCATCTTCTCCTTTCTTCTTCTTTCTGTTATCCTTATTTAGTTTTTTTTAATCAGATTTAGCTGACAACAACTAAAAAGCCACAACACCATTTGCAGAAACCAACACAGGTTGTTAAATCTCCATGTAACAACAATTAAACAAATTATATTAAAATCAATGACTCTTGTACATCTTTAGGAGAGCACATATTTGGCATGCTGTTGTTAATCTAAAGAACATTGCTTATAATAAAACAAAACATTAAACAAAACAAAATTTTTTAGTTTAGCCATGAAAAATAGAAACTTTGCATTATAACTTTGCATAATTTAAGTAAAAATACTTTGTTTCTCAGTATCTGCTGGCTCACTGGGATATTTTGCTGCAAATAAAATCACTTATGTATTCCAAGCTGCAAACTCTGAGACTGGAATATAAAGCTAGCCCTCAAACAGCCATTTGAGGCTGGCTAAAATTACCAACAAAAACCTCCAAAGAGACGTTAAACTTTACAGCAGAAATTAAAATGTTTACAGCCTTGTTCTCAAAATAACCCAGGACAACAGGGTTGACTTGCTCCCTTAAATTTTATTAATGCTTAAATATGTGCATTATTAAGGTTTTGGCTGCTATGAGTGACAACTAGCTGCTAGCTATCTTCTGACAGGCTTTATCCATGAGTGGAACACTGTGTATCCTCACTGCCTTCACTTTCTCGTCAAAATAAGGTGAAATTATGTGCCAAAAATACCAAGACAGTGATGGCAATAATGCCAAGCTCAAGGTTTTTGAAATTTTAGGCCTCAGTGGTTGACATCACAGCAGCTCTGTCCACAATTTACTCTCTAGTAGTCTATGACTTTAACTTCAGCAAAGTTCTTTGATGTTCTCACATAGTCTAATGGTATTAAGCGCCAAATGCTTTACACTGCAGTTCTTTGCTAAACAGTGAGTTTGGGATACATTAATCCTGTCATTATTATGATAATATACATATTATTAGAGACTTGAGTACGACCCTATCAGCGTGGCCTTTATTTCACCAACTTATGACACTTCCAATGCAGATGTCTTCAAAACAAAAGGGAGAGGAACTTCCTTGTCATTTTGATGTGAGCTGTCACAGCCAGTAATGAATTAGTCAGACTTGCACTTTTCCAGTGAAATTTTCATAACACATCCACATCAAGAACATAAGACAGACATTGACAGTTTATTACTCGGGAGTTACTGAATGCAGTCGCCAACCAAGGCACCAGTGTCTCTCCTTCAAGCTAGAGGCTACAGCATGATGTAAACTTCTGCGATATTGTTGGGCTCTGGCTTGGTGTCATCACTTTTCAATGATCACATTTTAAGTAGGCTGCAGCAGCGTCTGGCCCGTGGCTACGTTCAGACTTTAGAGTTTCCTGTCAGCCTGAGATCCTCGGGCTCTTTTGACTCTTTCTCTGTCTAGAGTCAGGAATACAACTGATTGCGGTTTTGCTAGGGGGGCTTAACGTTGTACGTGCACGCCTGAGGAACGTAAGCTAGTTAATTCAATGTTATCCTGTAAATCTCCTTTTAAATTGCACCCCTCTAGACATGCTTTTATGTATTGTCTTCATCTTTGCAACGACTCTCTCAGTTTCCTCTATTTAATTTTTTTTCTGGATTTCAGATTTGAAAAGGATTATCACCAGTATCATGCTTATTATTTGAAATTTTTCCATTTAACTGTAAATCATTGAGACTGGGCAATCGTGTTAACATGGCTAAGCTGCCTCTATTTAACTTAGTGGGCCATTATTTTCTTAAATTAGCCACAAGCTTGAGGCAAGGCAGCTGTCAGACTGCTCCCTCAAACTGTGTGTATTGCCCACAGACACCTATACACACGCCAACAGAGCTAGCATTTCACCTAGATCATTGCTAATTAGTGTGTCACCAGACTGTGTACAGGACTTGGCTTCAATATGACACATTTCTCCCACACGTAACCACCAAACACACTTAAGCAAACGGATAAATAAAAAGTAACATCCCCCCAGAGGCAGTAGTGTTCATCTATACCACATTCTTGGTGTCTGGCCCAGACCCTACTCTTTTAATGTGCTGGTGAGGAGAGTTTGAAGATAAAGGGTTTTCCATGTGATCTCCAGGTGTTGAGGTAAAAGAACTGTGGCAACTGACAGCAACATATTGATTTTCTGGTCCAGCAGTGACAGACGGCCTTTTGTCGAACATCTCCTATCTACTCCTGCTGCCTGCTGCTTTATGATCCCTGCTGCTGCTTTAATAACCTGCATTGATGCCTCATTAGGACCCCTATAATTGAATTCTACTTGATAATTTGTAAACTTTTTTCTAATCTTAACTTGTGTTTTCATGTTGATAATTATTGGGGTGTATCCAAGCGGCAGTTCGGTGATAGAAATATAATGACGTTTAATTTGTTTTGACCTGTGTTTTGAATTGAGCTTGAGGCCTCTGCTACTCACTCAGGATCTGCCCAGTTATCCCGTTATCCCTTTTCATTGAGATGTTTGCAGTCATTGCTTGGGTTAATCGCAATTATAATAAGTGTAAAGTGATATTTCTGTACAGAAAGTCTCACATTTTTCTGCCTGCAGTGTGATGATGATGGAGTAGCAGTGGTGGATGGAGCATCCCTGGTATCTGATCGAGCTTCTCTTTCAGTCTGGAGAGCTTATGGTAAATAGAATAAATTGTGAGAAGACACTCATGGCCTTCATCAGCACAAGCGGCATATTGTTCTCCGCAATTATGGGGTCACCATGAAATTAACCCTGTGACAAGTACTCACATTTCAAAATGTTTATTTTCTCAGAGAGATTAACAGTAACACTTTAGTTTAAGTGTCTGTATTTAGCATGTATAAGCAGATATATAAAAGACAGTATATAATAAAAGGTTTACAACACACTATGATGTAGTATCAGCACAAAGTTTAGTGTGGAGTAAACAACACAATGTTGATTTTGCATTTTTTAGCTGAAAATGTAATATTTATCCTGAGGGGAGTGGGATCATTAAAATTGAAGGGTCTTTTCCCTGGGCAACATGAAAGTGTTGCCTCCACATTAGCATTTTTGCAAAGTTTTCATTTTGCCTGAGGGTGGTGTAAAAACACTATCATGACTTCAGGTATCTCTTGACTCCACATTGCTAGCTTGCTCTACTTATCAACCAGTGAATCTTGACATTTTCTGTTTATGACGTCATAGGAGTTGAGTAAACAGCATGTAGATTCTACTTTGTTCAGTCTTTTTTAATCTCCTCTAAAGCTAACACTAGCTAGTCAGCTGTCCATAGATGTATGGTTCATGTATTTTGTGTTATCTGAATGCTCTGAAACTGATCATTAAGGTGAAAGTTGATGCTCTGTTAAGTTTAAGCATCTGGTCCTGACACAAGCTGTTTTAAAACAGTATTTCCTTAAACATTACAACCTTTTACATGGCACTGCTATTTTATTATTCTTGCTGAACTGTGCTGCACATGAAGCCCTAAAACTATAATACCTCCATAGAGCTATGATTTCCTCCATGCAAAAAACAAGGATGGAGTCTCAGAATTTGAATGTAAGAATGAAAAATGGAATTAGTTGTAAAAAGTGGAATATCAGGGAAATATAAGAAACAAACCCTCTGTCATACTAACTTGTCCTGCAAAAGATTTTCAACTGACTAACCAACATGAAGTTGCATAAAACATATTCGGTTAAACTCGCAACAAAGGACAAAACAATGCACATATATTTCTGACTTCATTCCCAAAATTTTGACTTTATTTTCAGATTTTGAATCTCAGAGCAAATCTTTTCATATAAACTAAGATCTTAAATAAAATTTTTTTTCAGACATGCCCCTAATCCTCTTCCATATAAACTACACTCTTACTGTGAGACTTAAATTCCCCATTAACTTGTTTGATTATTATGTTACTGACATTCTTATCTGTTACTCGAAAATACAGATTTAATGGCACTGTTGAAGTCAGCAGTGATTTCTTATACCTACAACTTGAAAGAATACATTACAAAATAAATATGTATCTTCTCAGAGGATTTAACAGTGATCCTATTACAATGGTTTAAAGCCTGATTGACATAAAGTCTGCTGAATCTCTCTCTATTACCCTCTGCAGCCATCCCCTTGTCTTCCTGGGCTTCACTCTTTATTACACGACATGTCACTTTGTTGAAAATAAAAAATCTTTTAGGGGCTAAATTGTTTCCTCTAATTAAAACACAGTGTTTGAACCAGTTGGACAGTTAATGACATCACTGTTACTGAACAGAGTCAAAACTTGTCTCCTAAAATTAACTGACTGCTGCACTGGGTGGCTTTTATTTAAGTTGACCATTTTTTCTCAAAGCAAATGAGTCACACATGATCCAAATTGACAGGAACAGGCTGAAACTGCCTTTTCAGTGCTGAATTTCAGAATGTACTAATTCACTCAGGACTCACATCTTTACCCTCCATCCTGTTACCTCCGCATCATATAGTTATTACAAATTAAAAACTGTCTTTTTTACTGGTGGCTTTTGAATTCTGGGTGCACTCTCCAGGAATGGCAGCCATTTCTTTTCCCATCCCTTATTCCTGCATCACCCATTGTTCCTGGCGGTCTGTACATGATGAAGGTACTGGGCTGGATCCTGAACAGCTTTAATTTCTAGTGTGAAAAGAGGATGGAACCCTTTGCCTGAGCCCACATATGCAGCCTGACAAGTCTAATCTTAGATCCAGTTCTTCTGTTAGCCTCTCACTTCATCTGCAAGACAAGTTATTCATCTTGGCTTGTCTTTTAAAGATTTAAGGATGCATTAAGGCCTCTAAACATCTCTTTTAATCATAACTGTAGAAATCGTTTTCACTGTACCTGACAAAAAGAATATCCCCTTAATCTTCCACATCTTCCTACAGTAGGTGTGGCCACCTCATTTTCATGAAATGATGCCCATGAGCAGATATTTACATTTTTCAGATTGCTAAGCAACCATGACCTAGCCTGCTGTGTGTTTGCACTGAAATCTGCCAAATCTATAGGTTTTCACAGAAGTGTATTAAATTCCTTAACACATTAAATGCAGATTTGCAATTTGTGAAGTTTGGCCAGAGAAAATCATTTTTGGATATACCTACCTTATTCCCAGTCCTATGATAGCTGAAGTGAATTATGAGCATGGCTTTTGGTCATTACTTTTTCTGCACCTGCAAGAGTGAAATGTGGCAGTGTGATTAAAGTGTGTTACCTCATCTTAGAGTTTTTTGGGAATAACCCTAACCCTTAACCCTATCAAGAAAGCATGCTGAATTAGTAATAGTAGTCACACAGTGGTATATATCTTACATTTTATAATATAAGTAAATATTACCTGTAACAATCTGCTGGTCAATGTAGGGAAGGCTACAGTAGTATAACCTCTGAGTGCACTGACTTATGTATAGGTTCTTACTGCTTACTCATCTTTGTTACTATGGAGGTACCAATAGGCCTCTGAGCTTTTTTTCGATTGTTCATCGCTGTACCTTTGTTGCCAGCAAAATTAACCTGGTAGCTAAACATCCTACGGTTTGTTATCTGTTGCTTCTACAGGTAGCCCTAAAAAAATGGAGACACCTGAAGCATACTGCTTTCATTCACACTATTTCAGTAAGAGAAAAAAGTGGAGGTGCATGGCACCGTCAAGCTATAAATAAGGTGAATTTGCTTTTAGAGGAAATGCATACAAAATCTAAATAACCATATCTGATGCTTAAAGGAGTTAGTAAATCTTTGCATCAAATATGAGTACATAGAGACAACGGATTGCTGCATCTAAAGACTGTAAGTACAACATGAAGTCATAAGAGCTTTATTTTTTTGACTAAAGTGTCCCTCTTTCTAAGCAGTGACAGCAGACGCCTAAGTTTACTCAGAAACACAGCACTCTGTTTCTGGCTTGCTAAGCTGCTTGTCATCCACAGATGTTGACTAGCAGAGGAGAGCAGCTTGACAGCTGAAGTAGTGCATGTAGTTTTATCACTTAAAGTAGATACAAAGCAATGTAAAATCTTAAGGCAAGCCTTTTCCCCAACGCCATCATCCTGTGCAAGTTTTCACAAACTACTCTGACTGTTCTATTAAGAACATACCTATAAAAGTGTCCCACTCGCAGAGGGACATTACCTTCACAAACAGCTTCAGCTGACAGAACTGCCTATTATAGAAAACAGCACGTAAAACTGCTTAAATCAGCTCGGTGGCTGGAGTGTCAATTTATCCTATTTTATGCGTAAGATGCACAGTGCTGATGGTGTTTCAGCTCACGGATGGTTGACATGAACAGATGTTCGGGATGTTAGGGTACGACCATTTGCAAGTCACACATAAGAGGTTGAGAACAGACCAATTTGTGCTTACGATAGAGTCTCTACTCACACACAACATCTGATGCCTCACTGGATTTTATGCATGTGTGTATACATCATTGCTTGTATTTGCTGGGAGGCAGTCATTACACACAACAATCTGACAAGCTAAAGACACTTAAGCCACGCCAACGGTATCCCACCCACTAAGGACATGCTATCGTATGCATTCGTTGAGCTGCTGTGCATATTGACGATGCTTTGACCTTGGCCTTGTGCTATATCTCTGAAAAAAAAGCATTAACTGAAAGAATATGAGCACAGATGGCTATTTCAAAATCAAGATGGGTAGAAATTTAAAGTAAATGTAAGCAATGAGCAATAATGAATCATTGGTACCTTGAACTGGAAACCACAGGCTTTATACAGTATTTTGTATAGAGTGTACTGTGCAGTTATTGATGTGTGTGTGGTTGTACTTGATCTATTTCAGTGTGTGTGCATCATTTTTAGTTCTCCTCCTGAACTTACTATTGATTGTGTGTAATTTTAAGCTAGAGGATCAATACCACTCATATATTTGTCTACAACATATTAAATATGAAACCACAGACAGCAGCCTGTTAGCTTAGATTAGCTAAGCTTCTATACTGGAAACCAGGGAAAGCTAGCATAGCTCTGCATGTAGAGAGGGAAAAATATCCTCTCACCACCATCTCCAAAGCTCAAAAAAATGATGTTATATTTTTGGTTTTAATCTGTACAAAAAGAGAAGTGTAAATATAAGAACTTTTATTGGCAGCGACATTTGAAACTTTCTCCTCAGACAAGCCCAGCAAAGAATCAGTCCTACATATTTAAAACTACCAAGTTTTTGTAAAGATTGAACAAAAATATACAACTAATGAGCTTTAAAGGCTGCAGGTTAGCAGATTTTGTTTCCTTTTGACAGTGTCAGACAAACTGTTTCCACTTTTTTATGCAAAGCTAAACCTTTTCCTCAGCCTACCTTCAAATTTTACTGACAGATATTAAATTTGTATCGATCATAATCACAGCAAGAAAGCAAATAAGAGCATTTCCTGAAACTGTCTAACTATTTCTTTAAATGCACTTGGGTGGCTGAATAAAGGGTAAGCAAAAATGAGATGAAGATTCTGTGGGCTAGCACATCTGCCTCATTTCTTTGCCTCTTGTTTAAAATAATAGCTTCTCTAAATCATGCAATCTTATCCCCTCACAAGGAGTCTTCCACAACACGTGCGAAGAGTAATGTACTGTGTATAATTCATATTAATCTTTTTTCTAAGTTGGATTCTCTGCTTGACTACAGCTTGTACACACGCTAACTTTTTGGATGAGTATGTATGGTGTCCTGACACATCTTACCTCCTCCTCGGAAGCAGTACACTTGTCTTAAGATGAAGTTACTCTGAGGGCTTTAATGAACTGAATATTTTTCCAGACAACTTGTTCCTGTTTGTCCTTTTGAATCCACTCACATTACTAACTTTGAACATCCTGTAATGTTGCACTCCATCTTTCCGCTGTACTTTACTGTCATCCCTTGTATGCTGGCTGGCAGTGGAGTGTGGATACTGCTGGGTTCAGGGTGTAGGGATGAGGCGGCATTCAACCAACAGTTAGCGCCACATAAAGCCTTTATCACACCTAAACGGCTCCATCTCCCAAAGCCAGAGTGAGATAAGCACTGCCCATTCATCTGTAATGATGTGAAAGCAAGAACCTACTGAACTGAGTTGAGAGGGAAAGGCTAACTCTGACACAGTGTGGATGGCTGGAAGGGGTGCAGGGCCAATGGGGTTTGTTCTCATCCACTCCTCAGAATGATGTGTCAACATGCTTTTATATGTTTTGTGTTCTCTGTGGGCTCAATTCGGCTGTAAGACAAGTGTTGTTTTACACCCATATACTGTAGTTATCCAAAAGATGGTAGTAGGATGCAGGGGCCACATTACATCATGGTCACTGAAATGTTTCCCTGTGGACTGGAAAATTAGGTTCTTGCAACCATCTTCTGCAAGTGATTGAATTCTCACTGACATCAGTATTTTCAGAACAGTTATTTCCAAGACAATTAAATCATCTGGCATTATAGATATAATATTTAGTGTCTGTAAGGGTAGAAAGAATAGCAAACTTTAGCCTTTGGTTAATAAAAATGGACCACAAAGGATTCATCCGCAGTCAAGTGTCATTATTCCAAACACTTAATCTTAGATAAAATCAGCGTACCCATGTTGTCCTCTTGAGCCTTTTTAAACACACTGACAGGACTTAAAGAGCACACCTATTCACACACACTGACTCAAAACCTGTCTGTGTCTTCCAGGTATAATTGGTTTCCTGACTGCAGCTTTGGACCCATCAGGAGTTCCAAAGAGGAAGGCGGATGAGACTACAGAATCTACCTGAGAATGCTACCTGTCCCTCCACTTTACCATGTCACCCAGGGAAAACTGTTAACCTGTCCTTGTCCACAATTCCTTTTTTTGCCTTTGTTATTTCCGGTAACCCAATGAGGTTGTGATCCCTCTCTACAACCAGTTGAAGTCCTAGTGATATGACTAAAAGAGCTTTTATTTTGGACATGTTGTTTTTTCCTCTCAGTCCTGCCAGCCACCAAGGCTATGGTGGCAAGCGTCATTACACTTCTCAGCAGGTTGTTAATCAATGTCTGCTGTGGCTCTTGGGACTAGTGCTACATCTCACACTTTCCTCATGTCAACGGGTTGACCTGAAACACCCCATAGTATCCACAGGCTATGGAAAGGTTCGCGGTATAAGGAGGGACCTCAGCAATGAGATCTTGGGCCCTGTGGAACAGTACTTAGGCGTGCCATACGCCACCGCACCTATTGGCGAGCGCCGCTTCCAGCCGCCTGAAGCTCCAGGCTCCTGGCAAGAGATCCGCAACGCCACCCAGTTTGCACCAGTGTGTCCCCAGAATGTGCATGGGGTTTTACCTGAGATCATGCTGCCAGTGTGGTTCACAGACAACTTGGATGCTGCAGCGACCTATGTTCAGAACCAGAGTGAGGACTGCCTTTACCTCAACATCTATGTTCCAACTGAAGATGGTGAGTGAGACAAAACTCTCATACGAGATATAAGAAGAAATTATTGGAATTAATGACAGTTCTTAGACTGTTAAACAATTGATTACATTAAAAATGTGTCATAAAAAGGTCAGCGTAAACGTCTAATCCGTGGTCTTTGTATCGAACTGAGAGAAAAGATTTGCATTTGGCAATACTATTTTAGAGTGTAACAACAGTTACAAGTCATATCTGTGTCCCTAAACTGGTTCTCGCAGAAATAATCAATTCAATCAATTAGTCAGAAGAGCTCTTAAACATTAAAGAAAACTTGCAGAACTGCACAGTTCATAAAAAATATGTTAACAACAAGGAAAAAGGGGTAAATATTTTTTTATTAACCTGCCACAATTACTTTCTTCTTTCCTCATCTAGATTTAGATTAAATTGATTTTGTGCAATACTAAAAAGAAGTCAATCACTGTCAATAATCAGCTTCTACTAAAATATGTGACTGATAACTCGGATATTTATATTTTTGGGCATTCTAGAATTGGACTGATTGTTTTTAAGAGTTTATTCAAAAACAATCTAGTGGCTACTGTACACTTTCGCATAGGGATAATACAAGAATGTCTTTGGTCCTACTTCCATCTGGTTCCAATGATAAGAAATCCATGCAAACAAAGTCCAGAGGTCTTCTTGTGTTTTTTTTTTTTCATGTTGACAGGTAGTGCAGTGTTCTCAGGCACAGATTTTCTTTTCACACATCTTTGAAAAAAAATATTTTGGTGTAAAAGTCAACAAAATCAAAAAAATCTGGCTTAGACCAGTTTAAGTGTTCTTTCATTTCCCATGTGATCATTTCGACTGTTTAGGACTTTGTATTTGAAATTAGTGTGGCAGGACAAGCTGATTGGGTCATGGAAGACCTAGTTTACTCCCCCTGACAGGAATGTTGTTCTCAAGCTCCAAATTATTTAATCCTGAAGGAGAAGGGGCAAATCAGGAGGTTCATCCCTTAAAGTAGGTGGTGGTGTTACTCCATGGTCCAACTAAGATATGACATGTTTAGTTGTCTGGTCTGTCTGTTGTTTTAGAGCCATTTCAGCTTTTGTAATCTGAGAACAATTGGAGGATCCAAACTGACTGTCATTTACAAAACGATTAAGCAGTGCACCAGCAGAAATAGGAAGTGACTGAACAAAGGCAAGATTATGATCATGAGAATCTATAATGTTTGAACTGTAGATCGGCTGTCTGTCACAGATTGTCTGGATGATGTGTTGATCAATGGAAACCAAAGCAGAATCAGATAGATGGTGTTGGGCAAAATTCCACATTCACTCTCTCTCTTTCTGAGACTTGAGATCATCTGATAAATCACCATGAGGACTCTAAGGCAGTCCATCTGCATCTGCACTTAACTTACCCGCATGATACTAGATTTTTTAAAGGAAGACAGATAGTGCAGAAAGCCACCAGTAACCAGTTGCATCCAGTTTAGCTGATGTCAGAAGGTAAGTAAAAGGACTGCTGTCTGTTAACACTGTGAAATAATTAGAGTACAAATATTGACTGAATCTTTCTGTCATTGCCAATTTGAGGGCAAAGAACTCAAGCTTATGAGCTGGATAATGGGAATTGCGTAAGCAATGACTCTGTTCTTTCCTTCTTGTTCTTGATATAGGACAGCTCAGGGAGCAGTGAAGCTGGCATCAGTATGATGCATCCTGATAATGCCATGAAAACTGTCTCTTGTCTGTTTTTTGTCTGAGTGCGAGTAAGCTTAAGGAACTAAGACGTTAAGCAAGAGCATATGTATCTGTGTATTCACTGATGTACCAAAAAGATAAGATAGAAAAGTTACATCAGGCTAAATGAAGCCCGAGTGTGGCAAAGTTTGTACAGTTCTTTAACTTCAAGAGTATCAACAAGAGGTTTGATTTCTTTGTTAGATAAATAACTGTAGGAGGAAGGCATTGAAGGAACTGTAGTTCCTGTTAACCTGTGTCTAATAGACAGCTGAATCCCATTCCTTTTATGTTCACAGTTGCTGTGCTTTTGGTGCCAATGAGTCCCTTGATAACTTTGCTTAGTTTAGGGGTGGGCTGAGGTTGAGGCCATTTTTTGGGACATTGATTTACTGCAGCAGCCTCTGTCTGTCCCTCCATAAAGGCTGCATTGGGTTTGATATACTAAATGAAGTGTAAAATAGATAAAAGATAGATAAGATGAAAGATAAGTCTATAATGCATGTGTCCCACAGTCACTGAGAGGATGATGTAGAGTCCTCTGTGTATCTCCCAGGGGAGAAAGTGTGCAAATGAGTGAGACTGATTTTACATGTAGCCCTGTTTGCTTGTCAGAGTCTGTCACTTACTGTCAAGGGTCACTGCTTACACAAGGCTGATGCTGTCCCCAAGGATATGTTTTGCTTGTGTGTGAGAGAGAAGTAGACTGAAGGAAAGTGAAGTGCCCCTGAAATCAAACATGCTGCCTTTACACGTAACTGCTGTGACAATCCAGCAAACAGTTTACATGGTGTTAATCTTCCAATTATGTCACACATACTGGCTTTAAAGCCCCTGAAAACATTGAGTACATTGCCATGACATTTATTTTCATGTCTAAATTAGCAACAAACATAAAAACTCTGCTGATTCATTAGCATATTTTGGGGAATAGAGATAAATTTAAAAAACGAAAGCTGAGGGGATTTTAAACATTTTACACAGTCCTCTTGTTGTAGATGCAACTGATCATTTCCTCAGATATAATGAAGAGTCTGCACATTGCTCATCCTGATGGCATAAACCATGTCCGAATGTATCTAGTGTCCCACTTGTCTTTATATTTTCTTAACATTTTTAGCCACGCTGGTGACATATCTATAGGGATAGCAATCTCCAGACAGAATAATGTCAACAACTGTTGGATGTATTGCCATGAACTTCTTATAAAATTTTCAAGGTTCCCAGCAACGAATTCTCTAAGACTTTGGTGATCCTCGACAACGTTATACTTGCTAAACATCACCATGTCAGCATTGTCAGTAAAAGCGTGTTAGAATGCTGATGCTTTAGTCCACACATTTGCAACAGACAGGCATCTACAGCATCAGTGCGTTGTGTGGGGTAAATCTGCATGGTCACAATAAATTGGAGGTGTCAAATGTCTGCATAGAGCCCACGCGTACACCCTCTGATTATGAAATGTACTTGACCCTGCATACCCCTGCACTCTTACAGACATGGAAAAGCATAATTTCTACCTAAGTCATGCACTGTCTTACATATCAGTTTCAGACCTACAAATACACTCACAGAACATACTCTGCATTATTCTTTGTATTAAAAAAGATTCATAACTCTCTTTTCTTTCTGCATTTGTTCACCCCTGCTGCTTTCTTCTTCCTGAATTTCCCTCCCTCTTCTCTCTCCTCCATCTTTATGCAGATGGATGTAGAAGGGTTCACTGTCCTGAATGCAAATGAACCTTGTGCCCTTCCCCACCAGGCTGCCATGTAGTCTGATACTTCTTCAGATGGAGATTCAGATGAAAGGAAAAACTTTTTATAACAATGTAAACAAGTGTTTTTGTGGATTGAGCATTGTTTTTCAGATGGTCCCCTATCTCTCCTGCCCCCTGCCTCCTTCTGCTGTGCTCAAGCCCAACTCTCATTTGTGGCCGGGCTTCTAGGCAAGAGCACTGTCTCACTGCATTCCTATTTCCTCAAGACTCTCCTCAGCCAAGGGCCTAAGATCCTTCATTTTTATTGCTGCTAGAGCAGTCATTTACCGTGCTCTTTATTAAAAACCATATTTCAAGAGGCAGGACAGTGGAGGCAAGGATGGAGCTGGAGGCTGGGGGCACGGTAGAATCGAGTCAGAGAGCAGGAGGATAGGACTGCATGTGCTGGAAGCTGCTGCCTGGATGCAGGGGGGTTGAACTGAAGCTGTGTCTGACACCTTGTCAAGCAGACAGGCCACCATAGACATGACATACTGCAGCTTTATCCCGTTTACTGCACTGAGGAAATGGAGAGGGACGGGAGACAGCTTGCGTTCTGGCCACCAGCTCACTGAACCGAACAGAAACGCTGTCGACTGAGAGATGGAGTTGCATTAGGTCAAACAGTACTGGGACAATCCAAGCTAAATGTTTCTGCATGGCCAAAGCATTCCAGCGACCAGTGGCCCATTACATCATGTGACAGTCAACCAACTGCAGCTTCTCTACTGAGGCGGTTAGGAAGAATGTGCTTGATTCCCATTGGCTCCATCCTTATTTTTGCCAAATCTAATCCATTTTATATTTATTTATTTTTTTGTTGTCAGAATTCAACTGCTCCAAGTATTTATTCAAATGCACAATATTTTGATTAACTGGGTCTCTGCCCATTTTCCTTCTTTATCATTCATGTGCAGCCAGATAACAGCCACATAAGATCTTGCCCACAGTAGCATGCAGCAATGCTACTCCTGTTTCTATGCCAGCACCAGGTTAGCCACAAAACACTAACACATGCCACTAAAACGATTAATGCATTGGTTAATTAGTGTTCATTTAGAACACCCAGAAACTTGGGTTACTGATGAGTTGTTTAAAGGTATACAATGCAGGATTTATTTCTATAGACAAGTCATTAACATAAACAAAGTTGAGAGATATAAAACATTGTTTTTTTAATGTACCGCTGTTATTGGCTGGGAGCTAAACACCTGAAAACAAAAGTATGAAGAAAAGAATCAAATACAGGCAGAGGGCTCCAGGGTTTCTTTAGATACACCAACGCACACTTCTAGTGGGTCTTAAATAATGATCAGTAAGGGTTATTTTGTATAATTGTATATTGTTTTTATGAAAATCCTGCACACTTTTAGTCATATAAGCTCAAATCTAAGTTGTAAGGCTTTTCTTCTTTTTGCAGTTTTATGTCATTGTAAACTGAATACCTATGGTTATTGTAGTACCATTTTTTCCCCAAAAGTCATGCTCTTAACATGCAAAACTGAGAACCTTCCAATTAGTTTTAGCTACATTGAACTGTTTTGCTAATAGGCTAACTCTAGCATGCTAATATGTTGATCATCTTAAAACTAAGATCTTAAAACTGAGATGATCAACATCATTAGCATTATACCTAAACGTTTGTATATTAGCAGTGCCATTGTGAGCATGTTAGTATGATAGTGTTAAAATTTAGCTCAAGTTATTAATGTGCCTAAGTGCCGCTCTCCAGAGTTGATATCATTGTCTTCAGACTTTTAGTCCTGTTGAACTGTTGATCTGATAAAAACAAGACTGAAATGAGCCTCTACTTTTCTGACACTTAAAAGACAAAAAAATCAAGTAATCAAAAGCCATCAACATATTACTTTACATTTACTTTACTGTTTATAAATAAAGACAGTACACAATTGTTGTGTAATTTTCACTTTTCATGACTAAAAGACTAAGACGTTCAGCTTCTTTTTCGGTGAAGTCCCTGTGTGAAATCCTAAGGTGAATTTTAATGGTCAGTTGCAAAGTGTGATTGTCTGTCTGGGCAGAGATTGTCCTTACAATAGGTTAGCTCTTTATCGGGCACTAAACAGCGAATGAAATCAGAGTCTCCATTGTACATTGAGGTGTGGTTTTTGAGTGGTGCTAAGTAATGGCGAAGTGCTGACAAGACGAAGGACTAATGTGCCTTTTTATCCATTACCGGTCTGTCCACCTGTATGATCTGTAGCCCAGGATCAACTACTGTACTATCACCCTATATGGCAGGAAGTGCTCTCTGGATCAGGCGCCCGCATGGTGGTACTCGAAAGATGCAGCAAATCCATTCAACATTGATCCTTTTTCCATTTAGAAGGAAGATAAATATTTTATATCAGGAAACCATATTCATATAGAGGCTGAGATGGGTTGAAAATGCAGCATCATAATGTTGGAGTGCAGTGATGCTCTGGTTCTCCCTTGTGTACAGGCTATATGTATATATATATATACATACATACTGTAAATGTACATGTTGTCTTTTCACTAGAAGGTATCGAGCAGAATGTTAGAAAAGGACATGTTAGTGACACACTGGCAGAGCAACAGACCCCTTGGCAACCCAACTTAGAGTGTTCTTTAGAATGAGAGACTGCTGGAATGGTATGAGGAGGACTGAAGCAGATGATAAGGGCACTGTTAATGCTTTGTCAATGCGGGGATGTTGGGCTCCGTGTGCGTTTTGAACGTGAGCGTGTTTTAATGGCTTTG
Organism: Ctenochaetus hawaiiensis; assembly: GCA_029783645.1. Taxonomy (NCBI): domain Eukaryota; kingdom Metazoa; phylum Chordata; class Actinopteri; order Acanthuriformes; family Acanthuridae; genus Ctenochaetus; species Ctenochaetus hawaiiensis. The sequence goes on along the minus strand of JAPZDY010000006.1, from coordinate 6,479,881 downwards.
TCGAAGACGTGCGTATGTAGACAGTGACTGAGAACGACACAGAAACGCAGCAGTAATTGTGGGCTGATGGAAAGCCCCACTGACAGAAACCAAGAAGAAAAACAAATTAATGGGATCCTTATCAGTTAAGACTTACAGAGGTTGACGTGCCGGGGCGTCGGTTGGTCACCATGATAAATGCTTGTTATTGGCTGCGCCCTATGGAGCATTTAACTGGTGTGATCATTAAAGCTTAATGTGGGGCACCTCTTTGACCTTGCTGAGGGGAATCCTGTCACAACCCTTCACAGGCAGTGCAAATATCAAAAACAGCTCCCTTTTCGCTAATTTAGCAGGAATGACTCAGATTTGAGCTTCTCAATGTGGGTATGTGGTCACATGTACTCAGGATAAGTGTCTCTGACAGCCCTGTGTGTCTGTGTTTGTCTTCGCTGTTATGTTTTGACAGTCTAGTCTCTCTGGATCGTGCAGGGACTTTTGCTGTAGGTCTGCAACACTGTCCTGACCTGGAGCAGGATACCAGAGCATCTTGGCATTCCTTTGCTTTTTCTGTCCGAAAAAGAGTGATGGCTTGATTCTGCCCATTGATTTTTCTTTACAAAGCAGCAGTGTGTCTGGACTGATTGGGAGAAAGGTCGAGGAGAATTGGCCCCCAGGGTCATTTACAAGGCAGCCTCTGACTCGATCCTAAGCAGTTAAAACAGATGAGTTTGGGGTTATCTTTTCAGGAAACAGTGTGTAATCCTTGTAAACATTTTGTCTTCAGCTGTACAGAGTCACTAATACATAACAGAGCAGATCGCCTCATCGCTTGCTCTTTTTCTCTTTTAATCTTCTTTTGTTTTTGTTTTTTTTGTTTTTCTGCAAGTGCAATCTTTTTGAATTCTGTCTTTTGTTCCCCCTCCCCCCCTTTTTTTCTGAACCTCAGGTCCGCTCACAAAAAAACATGACGAGTCTACAATGAACAGACCAAGGGATGAAGGTATTTTAATTGCATGTTTTCTTTCTCCTCGTGCTCCATTTTTCAAACTCTGTGGGGACTGTTGTGTTTGTATCTGTATTACTAATCATCTTAGACTTATCACTCTATGCGCATATTACATTTTCGATTGTTAAGCTGCTTTTGTAGCACACAAGTCTGTCAATACTTCTCTCAGGTTTTTAAGCTTTTAGATAAAATGCATAAAAACCTCTAGATAGAACAGTTGTTCTCCATTCCTCCAGCTAATTCTCTTTCTCCCTCAGTTGCTATGTGGTTGATCAACCACACGCTGATGTTCTGACAATCCTGTGTGATGCATCACCGAAAATCAATATTAAATCCTTTTTCACCTGCGCTTGTATTTTTCTACTAAAGTCCTAATAAAATGCTGCTAAATTAGTGTCCTTCATAATGTTATTGAGCTTCCTACAATTCTTCATTTCAAAGTGGGAAGAGCTGGATGATTGCTGCACATCGCCGCTATCGCTCTGCGTTTCCAAGTTCACTGCAGTCAAATGGAAATGCTCTCATTACTCTTGACTGAGGGAGCCAAAATCTAGGCAGACAGTGTGCGCATCTGTTTCTGTACATGTGCCCACATGTACTGTAAATTACATGGCATTATGTATACATAAGAGTGTCTTACATTTCCATTTGAGCATGTGTGTCTACTCGAGCATGATGCATGTGCATGTCTGCTCTAATTTGTGCCAACGTGTGTGTCTGTGTGCATGTGTGTTTGTACTTTTAGGGTATCGAATTCTCTCTCCCTTGCATCTCTAATTGCTATGGTTTAAAAAGAGACAGATGTAGCTAATCCAATTGTGTGGTTTCTTAACGGTGAAAACAGAAGGAAGGATTCATGCAGGATTGCCTAGGAGAGGAGCAGAATGATAGAATAGAGATGAAAGAAAAGGAAAAGCTGAGCACAGAGAGAGCACAGGGGAGGGCAATGAGTGGGAGAAAAGGGAAAAAATAGTCATAATGAAGACAAGTGCATGATGAGATGACATTTATAGAGCTTTGAAAGTGAGAGAGATGTAGAGAAAGAAAGATTGAGAGGGTGGATGAGTAGGAGACGGGTAGAGCTTGACATTTATGCCGACACCTAATGGATCTTGACAGGATCGGGAGGGCTCGGGTAGGGCTGGATTCCTCCCTTAATTGCACAGGTAGGTTTTGGACCTAGGTTCCCAAAAGTCATTGGAAAAATACTATTATTAGCGTCTTGTTTTTAGTTATTTGCAAGAAACTGAATTGCTTGGGCATGAGTTTAGGGGCAAACAATATCCAAGTGCTGAGTCAGGCTAAAACTTTTACACTTAAATCAATTGAGATTTCCATAAGTGAATGAATAAGAGAGCACCAGAATAATGGAAAAGTAGAAAGTAGGCAGTTTCTATTAGGAGGTAAGACATTAAACTGAGAATAGATGAAAGGGAGGGTGGATATTTAGCAGAAGAGTATCAGGTTAGGTTGAAAAGAGAGAAGTGAATAATGTGCCAGTGTTTTAGAGGCAGGCAGGAGAGACAGTGAGCTCCTTGTTGGCTGCAGAAGCCATGGATTTGGGCTGAGTGAAACAGTTTCACCCTGCGACCCTGCACCCCTGATCACCCCTCTGTTTGTACTGAGCCCCTTCCAGTCATAGCACCATTTTGCTCACTCTAACACACACCCAATTGTGTTTTAATATTTTTTAATTCATGTTTTTTATTATGCAGAATTTTTCCATGCCAATGATGCAATATCTTGAGGATTTAGTTATCACGAGGTCGTCTTGCCAGACAAATTGCGTTGGTCCCACCAAAATAAATATATCAGGTGTCCAGATTTGATATACTCTAAACTAGACATGTGTTATTCCTAATCTTACCTGATGAGTGTCTAAAGCCCTGAAAATGTTGTCAGAATAAAATGTGCACAAGTGATGGATTTGGAAGGATTTCCAGAAGCTTCCTTCTTTTACACCACTTGGATGTTTTTCTATCCACCTTTAATTAAAGCATTGTAGGTATGCATGAGCTTTTTATCTTTTATTCCAAAATGAATGAAATTTTATTTCCATTAAGTTTTTTTTTATTATTCTTCCTGGCTTACTGCTATCTATCATTAGAAATAGCTAATATATAAGTTATAACTTTTTATTTTTCCCAGGTTTCAGTTGTTCTAAAATATTAGATAAGAACGTTTTCATTGTGTTTTATTTCACTACATGACATTTAACAAAGTCTGAAAATGAAAAATAAAAGTTAGCTTTGGAGCCCAAGATCACAGTTGGAGTTAGTTTGATAACTATGCACTGTGCAGAAATGACACTGATACTGAAGGAATTTGGATGCACTGATGC
>JAPZDY010000006.1:6466014-6476543 GCA_029783645.1 Ctenochaetus hawaiiensis | reverse complement strand
AGGAATTTGGATGCACTGACGCATGATGAAAGTCTCAGCAGAGATATGTGTTAATTCTAATATAGTCGGTTGATCTATCTTAGATAAAATTGCAAACTGCTTATATTTTAACATCCAGTACAGCCATATTAGTTGGATAAAAGCACTATCACGTTTTAGCCTTTAAGAAAAAGCAAAAATAGTCTCAATAGGAAATCACATTTTCTGGGCAAGGCCAGTGGAACATGGGTCATCTTGAAAAAAGTGCACCTTATGAAAAGTATAATCTGTAATCCAAATGTAAAGCAGAAGAATCGTGGCACCAACTCTTACAAACTTTCCTGTCACTACTATTTATAGAGCCCTTTACACACAGCACGGTTCATCTAAAGTGCTTTACAGCACACACAGAAAAAAACAATCACCACCAACAGTATTGACAGGATGCTGAACACTAAAAGACTGCTAAATTTAGAGGGGAACTCATGGTGTGTTTACAGGTGTTGGCTTATACTACCACATATGGGAAAACAGTTGTAAGAAGTCCTCTGTGGCTGCGGAGAGAACTGCATGAATACCATTAAATTGCCTCAAGTCATGTCAGTAGAGTCACCATTAGCTCAGGCTTAAGACTACAAGTCTGGAAGTTAGACAGAGATGAGCAAGTGAACCTCTATAGACTGCTTCTCATCTTTGCTTGATCTAGCATCTCAAGGCTACATTTGCTGCTTCTAGCACAGCACACCTGAATCTCCGACCCTTATGGTAATAGTTAAACTGCATCGTGGGTAATATAGGCACTAGTTTTTGACATACTGTGTTGAGTGAAAACGTTATCTCTGTGTATTTCTTGTCCAACAATGTTAAGAAGTGAAATGCTAAAAATCTTGAGTTGTTTTTATCTGGTCAGTTTGCATCAAATACGCTCACATCAATAATACCTGTAAACAGTAATAAAACATATGTTCAACATTGGGTCCTTTCAAATACCAGCCACATGTCATTCCCTAAGTTCCTTCTCTCGCATGATTTGTTTCATAGTATGAGAGTCACTGTTAGTGACTGCCTGCCGATATGTCACTCCTCTATACTGTCCTTGTAATGCCGGGATAATTGAACTTGTTTACATATCCTCAGGGAAATCAGTCGAGGTTCGGAATACACCAGAGGAGAGATGAAAATGAGCAGCGCGTCGGAGTGTACGACCGAACATTTTTATTTTTAGCCAGTCTGCTTGTGTCATATGTATGTGTGAAGCCATATGTGCCATTTCTCTGTCCCCCACTTGTGTGTGTGAGTGCATGTGTGTGTGTGTGTGTATGTGTGTGTGTATGTGCCTGTGAGTGACGCACCCAAGTGCATGTGTAACCTGAGATTCAGGTGGTGATGCAGGCGGGTGTGCAAATACGTGAGTAGAATTTGTTACCAAGGCAACAGGCATTCAGTGAGTCGGTGCAATGGAATGGCTGGTGCAGTTCTATTAGCGAGAAGCAGTTTCCATAGCGACTCAACATCGCAGCTGCCTATGCAAGAGTTTGTGTGTGTGTCTGTGTGTGTGTGTGTGTGTGTTTGTGTGAATGTGTGTGTCTGTGTATGAATACGGTGTGAATTTGAGTGTTCATTAGCGTACCTCGCTATGTATGACTTGCTTTGGAACATTTCATATTTTTTCATCCGTGCCATCATGTTTTTTAGGTTTGAACCTCCCATCCATGCCTCTTCCCCCCCGTCAGTTCTCTCACACTGCCCTATTTTCATCCCTTTCCTCTGACTGTCTTACCCCTCTTTATCTCTATCTCTCTCTCTCTCCCTCTCCCTCTCTCGCCCTCCTGTCTCTCCCATCTCTGAGTGCTGAAGCTCATCAGGGTAAACAGATGCTGTGGTTGTTATTTATGTTTCCACTTGGTCTGGCTTTCATACAAATTATCCACAGGGCCTGCACAGTGCAGACGCTCAGTCTAAATGGGATGCACTGGCAGCTCTCTCGGCCTTATCCACGCTCAGACAGTCAGACCGTACCACAGACACTGAAAGTGGGGGGGAGGTGGGGAGGTGGGGAGGGGGTTCATGAGGTGGGGGTGATGGGAGGGGGGGGGGCAGAGGGAACCATAGCAACACACTGATGGGCACAAAGAGAGGGCATCGGAACTGGCTGCACCATTTGCTAAACACATGGAGGGGATGAACAGTTTGGGAAGGTACCATCACTGCACCGAAGGGGGGGGAAGAGGGATGTCAAAGAATGAAATATAAAGGATAAGCCCAGTGGGGCAGACATGAAATACTTGCTTTCAACTTAAAGGCAGTCTACTGAAAATGTTTCATACTTAGTATCTGTATCTTCTCTTTTACTAGTGAATCATAGGAGGGTAGAAAAAGCTGCATATGGATCTCTTTACTTGAAAGACTGCTGTAGTTATTTAAACCTACAGCTCGAAGTTTGAACCAGATAGACTACCTGTTGCCTTTAGACACTTGAGCTAAATAGGAAGGAGGAGAGTGTGTGTTAAAGATTTTAACCTCAGAAAGATTTATTATTGAAATAAGGAGTTATGATTCTTTGTCTGTATTTTGCAGATATCCGGGATCGTCGTAAGAAGCCAGTGATGCTGTTCATCCATGGAGGCTCCTACATGGAGGGCTCAGGGAACATGTTTGATGGCAGTGTCCTTGCTGCATATGGAAATGTCATTGTGGTCACCATGAACTATCGGCTCGGTGTGCTCGGTAAGTTCGGTGTGCCACATCCTGCCAGCGTTATTACGCATGGCTGCATCAGATGTAAATATTTCACAGACCTTGTTTGACACGTGCAAACTCACCTTGACCAGTCCCTTTGTGTCAGAGAACTGATGTTTATCGAAATGTGTCTGAGAAATGGTGTAACAAAGGAGATGAAAAGCTGGCTTTATGAAAAATAGCACTTTATGAAAAAAGGCCATTTAAAAAGCCTTGTGATTTATGTCCCCTTCAAATCATAAATCACTGCTTTACACTGTTTGAAGAATGCTCAGAATGAGAATTAAAATCCCTCCTTCTGCAGACTTATGTAATCCAACTAGGTCTTATATTGTCTCACCTCAAGCTAACATCATGTGACCTATGATGTCAGTTTACATCTGTAATGGCATACTTTTAAGATGTTTATGTTTTTGACACAAAGCAGCTGCTCATCTCAAATTATTACAGCAGTGCTGACATGCTACAGCAGAGGGAAGATGTGAGGGAAAGTACAGACCACATAAACAAAAGAGAGACAGGTATAAATGGTGAGTATCCCAGGGGAGCTGCCGTATAAGACAATGATCTGTCTTATCAAAAGCAAATTACAGTGTTTCAATTGGTTTTTATTTTATTATTATTGCTTTTTACTAATGGCATGTGAATGCCATTCGCACGAAAACATCATATGCACACATCCTGTGCAGGGTGAGAACTGAGACCCACTTACTGTAGAAATTAAGAGTGTTTCTATGACAGTTGTAACAATTGCTCTGTAATTTTTATGCTTCCTAATGCAGCAGCTAAAAGGGAGTGCATGGCACGACTTTGAGGGGATAGTTTGGGTTTTTTGAAGTGGGGTTGAATGAGGTACTTATTCTTAGTCAGTGTATTACCTACAGTGGATGGTAGTCGCTACACCCACGGTTTGGAAAAGCAGCAGGAGTGCCTGTGTAGGAAGCGAACCAATAACCTTATGTGGATGGGGACAGCAGAAAAAACACATTTAAGCCATCTATAAAACAAAACCACCAAAAAAATCAACATAAGTTTCAATGGGAGCCATATTTGGAACATTTTCACAGCCTTCCCTGCTGTCAGACAGCCCTTTCCAATAGGAAACTCATGCTGAAGTACCTCATATAACCCCACTCCAAAAAAACAGAACTATCCCTTTAAGAGCTCTCAGTTTCTGTCACCGTGCTGATCGCTGATTCTAAATGTGGTGTATTTGACTCTCTGTAAAAATGCTTAGAAATACACATATTACAAAACATAAATGTTGTGAAGAACAAAATATGGAAGGTTTGGTAAGAAATCAAAGCTCAGTGTGAAGTCAACAGTAAATTTAAGAAAGTACACATTGTTTACCTGCTTCTTGACACAGATGTTACTTTTAAGCTTATTCTTATGAGTTTTTAATGAATATCCAAATCTGTTGTGAAGGCTATTTTGTCTACATGTCTGTTTTAGAGCCACTGCATTCAAATATGTGGCAAACAACATGAATCATAAATAATTAAAAAACACAAGGCACAGGAAAGTGGCAAATCAGCCTGATATGTGAATGCGATAGTGACTGAAACGTAGTTTTATTTTTTTCAGACAAACATCATTAGACACTTTACATCACTGAAGCCACTTAACAGAGAGCATAAAAGTATCTTAGTATAAACAAAAACAGTAGAACTTGAGTAAAACATATTGTATTCTGTTTTTACTGCAAGTTCCACACTATCACAAACTCTACAGTCATTTCTAAGAGCATTTTAGGTTACTTTACCCAGAGGAAGCTCTTGAAAAAGATATGCAAGATGGATATTTGATCTTAGCCTCAAAAGCAAATTAACACCTCATTTTACTTTAACATGGGCTTTTTATTAATTGAAAAAAAAAACAAACAAAAAAAATCAAAGAAAGACCCCATGAACACTAGCAGATCAGTGCTCCATTATCTTTCCTCTGACTTTCCACTCCATTTCAGCCGCTCTCTGCTGTTTTGGTGCCTAGGTAATTTTTTTCTGACAGTAATTTAGAATTAATAGAACTGCAGTTATGTATGCAACAAGGGAAATAACTACCGGTGCACTGAACACTATAGAGTGCACCAGAATCACTAGAAAGTGAGATAGTGTAGATTTAAGCTTAAGCTATCTGTTGTTTATAAACAGGCTTTGACCTAAACCAGGGTCTGTAAGCCTTTACCTGACTGATCCTGACTGGCATTGCTAAATTTAGGACCTGAACTTTACCCAAGATATTTGTAGTCAAATATTTCTTTCTTCCATTGCTGACCGTTAGCTCGAACCACTGCAGTGTTGTGACTAGACTCTGCCTCTTTCTGGACTCACCACCACATATGGTGACAATATATGAATGCAGACTACTGGCACAGTCGGAGTAAAGAGAGAAATTTCTCATTATGTAACATTTAAAATAGAAATGAATCTGAAAAAGTGCCAAAGTTAAATTCAACAAAAGCCAATCTGAACACATGTCCCAACAAAGTATCAGGATTTGGGTCGGGTAGCAGAAATAATGCACATCTGATAGACTGTATTACATTGTCCTATATAACTGGTCTGTGACTTGTCTCATGTCTGTGTATAATAACAGCCTTCGTCCAGTCCTGAAATGCTTTCTATTTGATATTATGCACAGTGGGGTCTAGTTGATCTTAGTGATCATTCCTGCCACCAAAGTCGCTCAGACTTGACCAAGTATTCCTGTATCTGTTTACTCTGTGTTACTTTGTGCAGCAGGGATTTCATAATAAAGCTGTGTTCACTTAACCTGAAAATTATTTATTTTCTATTAACAAACTGTTGTATTATTATGCACTTCTGCAGAATAAAACAACCAGGATCTGACTCATTTTACATCACAGGCTTCGCCGACCACTTAGTGCCTTTGGTGCAGGCCTATGTTCAGCCTTTGAAAACAGAAATGAAATGTGTATCTGTTGCTTTCAGTGTATTTTTGGATTAAAGGGTATTCTATTTGTCCATTCTGTTGGAGATATGCAGTGCTTGCTTGGCCTATGAATGTGGGCAGAGCACTGTGTGCATGTGTGTGTATTTGTGTGTGTGTGTTAGTGTGTGTGTATATACCCAGCCTTTGTGCAGCCGGATATCAGCAGAGTCAAGTATTTGCATTGGGCATCATTTTTTTTTGGAGGTGTTTGCACACAGACTATCTGTGACTGTCACTGCGGTTGCCAGGTTGGGTAATCAGATCTTGTTTATTGCATCACGCCTGTTTCAACATATCAGAATAATGATAAACAGAGAAATGGGAGTAGTTTAGGATGCCGTCCAAGAGTTCCAGTGAGTATTAACAGAGGGGGTAACATGATCCAGACCGTTATTGACAGTGCCAGTGGAGAGGCACAGTGACAAGGACAAACTGAGAGTCAGAGAAACGAGGACCTGGACCTGCAGCTTCATGCGGCTCTATTTCAGCTTGTTATGTGTATGTGGTCTTTTTCACAGCTGTCAGCAAATCGTGACTGTTAAGACACTGTGCGTAATATTCAGTCATCAGTTTGACATTAGGGTGTAGAATTTAGTGTTAAATTGCACACTGATGGAATCATTTTTCAGCAGGATCTTTGTTTGCTTCATCTTGACCTCTTTTTCTGTTTTTCGAACCACAACCTGGCAGATTAGCATTGACATCGATTCATGTTGAAGACGTTTGAAGTGCTGGAGATGTTTGAAGTGCCCTTGTGTGTCGTACTGTATGTTTATCACACTTGCCCTCTACATATACATGTGCAAAAATACATCAAAATGTACAAACGTAGAGGTGGAGAGCGATCCTGCTGAGTGATTATGAGGGATGACGCAGTGTCCTCGATTCCTCGAACATTGTTGAAAATTTCGGTATGTGGGCGAATAAGTGCGCTCTCTCTCTCTCTCTCTCTCTCAGATATGCTTTAAATGGGTTACTGTACTAAGGCGATAATCCTTGTGTGTGTTTGCATGTTCGTGTATGTTTGCACCAACACCTCCTTTCCCTTTTCTGCATGTGTCAGTGTGTAAGCGTATGTGTGCGCTACTTGGTTGCATGCCGTGCGTAAAATATACAAATGAATAATGCACCAGCCATCTGAATTTTTAATGGCGCTCCTCTCTGACACTGAACTTGAGTTAAAGTGAGAAACACAAGCATACCATATTTTAATAGCTTTATGTTCTAATCTTTAGTATTATCCAGTACTTACACACTCTGGAGCTTAAACATGCCAGCCTCCTTTCATACAATGCCTGTCCCTTTAAGAGAGTGATAGGGAGTCGGGAATAAAAGAAGAAGAGAGAGGAGGGAATAGAGACGGATGAGAGAGGGAGAATCATAGAGAGACAGTGAGGGAAAAGGAAACAGAAGGGGGGAGATGGGAACAGTCTAAAAATAAACCGTCAGAAATGCTTTTTAAAATCTGCAGTGATGCAAAGTATTCATTCAAATAAATGCTCCTGCAGTGTGGCCACAGCATCCTTGCATTTAGCCATATGCTTCAATGCCTAATGCTCTCAGTCCTGTCCGACACATATATGCTATTTTTTTAGCAAATGACATGCTTTCTGGAATTTTCTTATTAATGTACGATACGCCTTGTCGTGTGGAGTAAAATGGGTGAGTGAGAAGAAAATGTCTGCTGCTGCTGCTGCTGCACACAGCCTGGTTCAGAGGTTCGGTGACAGTTGAGATTCCAGATTGCTGCTCGGCTCACCTTCTCCTACCTTCCTCCTGCTCCGGGGCCCAGAGAGCCTTCTGATTTGTGTTGCATAGCCATCTGTTCAGACTAATTAACTAATTAACTAATTAATGAACTCTGGGGAAAGGCCCACCATCATGTGCTCTGAGAGTGAGAACATTTTTCACCTCAGGAACAGAGATGAAACGCTTCTTCTGGAAACGTTTCTCTGCACTTTCTACCCAATTTCAGCCTTTTACTTGTAAGTAAGAGCGGCCTCTTTAGTAGTTAATACCAGGATATTTAATAACTACAGCTTTTGCACTGAATAAAAGGACCAAATTTAAAAAAAAAAAATTGAGTTATCATCCTGCCAAAATGTGCTTTTCAAATTTTAGGTAATACAGGTGAATAGGATAAAATATATATGTATAAGTCATAGATATCACCATTAAAATTCCTCAGTTAATTAATTTAAAATTAACACTTTTATCACTAAAAAATTGTTTTGTTAATTACATGCAATTTTGTGAATTGGCGGTTCAATATGACATTTTACACTGTTTTTCTGTATTTTTGTGCTACTATTACTACCGCTAATAAAAAACTTTTTTTTAAGAAAAAATACAAAGAAAACACAGATTTATAAATTAAAAATGTTATATCTAAAAATAATGTGGTCATGTATTTTGTTTGTGACCATTATATATTTTTATTATTAAATCCAATTTTACAAGCATGTGCAAATAAAATTATTTTTAACTTCAGTCAGACAGTATTAGTACAACCACAAATACTACTTGGCTCACTAAGTCTTGGGCATCGGTTCATATTGTGCTGCTCGTTGTTCTCAAAAATATCCCTTTAAATATGACATGCACAGTATTTTTAGTCAGCACAGATTCTGCTGTCAATTTCAGCCTGCTGTCTTCTCACAACTCAGCTGTCCTTAAATACGAATGAAACACACCTCCCACTCCCCGCACAGAGCCACAGTCTTCCCACTCTGCTAGCAAATCGCTAACACTCCTTTACCCACAACCAAGTGTACCAAGTGTCAGCACAGAGAAACAAACTCATTTTCATTGTTCTGATTGTAATTAGATTCATGCTCAAACCAAGATTTTGGATCTGAACATTAAATGTAAACATTAGAAATGACTTTTTTTGCCTTGCATGTGTGATTGTGTAAAATGTGATGAGGAAGTGTAATGAATATAATGTTAAGTCATGTTGGAATCCTTAAGTACAGTGACGTTTTAGTTTTCTTCAGTATCACAGTTATTCAGTGATAGTTGTCTGCACATCCATTGTTACAATGCAAACAGGAACTACAAAAAGCTAATTTTAGAGTCCCCTGATTAAGATGATGTTTTTGGTAAAAAGCCTTCAAGGCATTTTTTTGGATCCTCTGCTATAAACTCCTCAAACATTATGCCAACAGCCAGCCAAGCCACATACCGTCTAGTACTTAAAAAGTTCCCCCAGTAACTGCTAGTTTAGCACTTACTTGGGGACTTTAGGGACTGCAGGTATGATTTGTACATTAAAGTTAAAGCAAAATTGACGCACTGCAATAAATGTACTGTACAATTGCATATTACTTTGCTAAGAGTTTTGACACTTTAACATAACATGAAAAATTGAATATATTATCATTAGGGCGAATATGAATAAGTAAATATTACAAAAACAGATCATTTATTGTAACATTAGCTTTGTGAGTAAGCGTTCTGTTTTTTAATTAAGGTTTTGTTTTTGTAGGGATTTAATTCATCTTATTTGATCAGTGTTTAATTCTGTTTTTTTCATATCTAATCTCTGAAACAAAACTCTCTTTGAAAAGCTTTAGAACGTGTGAACTGTGTGAAGTTTGAAGCATTGTTTTTCAAAATTGCATGACTGCCAAGTTTTTATTACACAGCTTGGTACCACTTGAATGGTAAAAATTTAGTGAGATAAGTAACCTTATAAAAACAGTGACACTGGAAGCCTACGGTGGTGTACTGAAATGACATTAGTTCAGCAGGAGGGAGCACAATTACAGTTTAATTTCAGTTGTGGTTATACTTGACGTACAGAGTGATGCATAATTGAAATGGACCTGCCAGCAGGTCTTCAAATCAAACTATGAGAGCCAACAAGGAGACTTAACAGGTTTGCATGAAAAAGTGTTGATAATCCATCAAGAATGAGAAGGAGGTGAAGTACAGCAGCAGATCATTCAATCAAAGAATGGAAATGATCATAAGACTCTTTCATATTGTCAGGGAACAAAGACAGAAACGGTCTCCTGGGGTGTGCTGATGCTTTACACATTCATTTTCAAGCAAGAGAGAAAAATCTTATTTAAGATCAACCTATTTATAATCTTATAATTTAAGACGACATGCTTTTTGCATAGACATTGAATGTGACATCACACTGCACATTTTGTGATGTTCATTAAAAGACTTACCAACTTGTCTTAAAGAATCAAATGATATTTTTAAACCTGGGCCTGTTTTTACATCTTTCAGTGCGCTAATCACTCGTACATACCGAAGGTTTTGTAATTGTTCTAATAGATTGTTTCAGAGGAGCTGGGACATGGCTTCAGTGTCTGCGATGTAATCCACTGAGGCAACATGGACCATCTTTACTACATCCACTAAAACTGTTTTTTTTTTTTTGCCTCTTGCAGGCTGCAGTTGTGACTGTCTGACAACAAAACCAAAACAAAGAGAGAGCAAAGAGAGAGTACAGTCCTTTCTGTTTACTCTTCAGCAAAAACTCTTAGAAAAAGGTCTTTCTCTGTAAAGATATGAGTGTCAAAAAACAGTTCTAGTAGATGTAGCATAGACAGTTGAAGGTGGCCGAAAGGATTACATGATAGCCATGTTGCTGCTCCTCCCTGAGGTAATCTGTCGGAACAATTACAAAACTTCAATACACAGAAGTCATTCTCACAGCAAAATCTGTAAAAACAAGACCGAGGTTTAAAAAAACTCATTTGCACATTAAAGTATCAGTGTGTACTGAACACAGAGAAAGATTATATTCATCTATGGTTACATTTGTACACAGCAGTTATTCCCAAAGGGTGGGGGGGTGGGGGGGTGGGGTGGCGGGGGGGGGGGGCACAGTACAACAT
>JAPZDY010000006.1:6446106-6459453 GCA_029783645.1 Ctenochaetus hawaiiensis | reverse complement strand
CCCCGGGAGAGGCGCGGGGGTGGCGCACATGCAGAATATGGGGGGCTTAATTATTAATGACAGAATCTGCAGATAAAACAGAGGGACAGCAAGCCACTTTACATAACAGTGCAGCGGTGCAATAGTGCGAGCAGTTTTCTTTCTCTCACTGTCTCTTTTGCCTCCTTTTTCGCTGTATTCAACATAAACGCCAAGCCCGCTGCTTTGCATAGAGTTGTGACCATTTTTCTTGCTGCTGTCTCCTGTTGTATGTAATAGAAGCACTTCATACACCTGCATTAATGTTAATAAAGAAAAGCGAAATGAACAGCAGCAGAATATCTACTTCATCTCGCTGCATATCTTCTACTCCGCATTTGCTCCTCCTCCAACATATGCATTATTGAACTCATGCTGTGAGGCCTCGAAGGCCCCATCAGCTGCTAGCAAAAAGTGTGTCAGAGGCACAAAAAAAAAAATAAAAGGTGCTATACTGAGAGAATAAGGGCTGTTTCAGACCACATCAGGCATCGCAGCGATTAGTGTGTGGGTTTGTGTGGCAAGTGGGAGTGGATTCCCTAATGGCATAGTTGTTCAGCTCTGCTCGGTCTGATCGCCCGATCAGCTGATTGCCAAAGCAGGCGTTGGGTTTGTTTCTCCACAAGTTGACTCCTTGTCTATTTTCTGTGACATTAGACACTGAGTTGGTTTATGGAACCGCCTACAGCCCATATCGCAGCAGTCTAAACAGACTCCTTTATTAAAATGAATGGGAGAGCTTGTGTGTTTGCAGCATTGCCTGATTCAGTTCAAATGAGGCCAAAGTGATTGTATGTGTTCAGTGTAAGCTATATCTGCTGTACGGTCCTGCTTTGTGTAGGCCTGTTCCAGAGGGCCATCGCTCAGAGTGGCTCAGCCATCTCCAGCTGGGCAGTCAACTACCGACCTGTGATGTACACCAAGATTCTGGCGAGGAAGGTTGGGTGCACTCTGGGGGACATGGCTGAGTTGGTGGACTGCCTCAGGAGGAAGAGTTTCCGGGAGCTAGTGGACCAAGACATCCAGCCTGCACGCTACCACATCGCGTTTGGACCTGTGGTAGATGGGGACGTGGTGCCCGATGACCCCGAGATCCTCATGCAGCAGGTCTGATTTCTCTGAATATTTTCCAGTTTTCCTGCGTTCGGTGTGTGAACACTGCATTGCTGCTGCATTCTGGGCTGTCAATCATGGTGTGTGTGTGTGTGTTTGTCGTGACACCAGGGGGAGTTCCTCAACTACGACATATTACTGGGTGTCAACCAGGGTGAAGGCCTGAAATTTGTGGATGACAGTGAAGGAGAAGACGGAATATCAGCAGCCTCGTTCGACTACACCATCTCCAACTTTGTTGACAATCTGTATGGATATCCAGATGGTCAGATTCTGTCTATTTTACCTTAAAATCATGAATTACTATAGCTTAAAGCTCAAATCTTTACTTTTTTTTACCTGTTGATGTCAAAGGCCTTGAGAAGTATCTTAATGTCTAAAATGAAGCAAATATTGCAGAGCAAAGTTGGAAATATTCAGATCTTTTGCTTCGTAAAGAGGTACAAACATACAGTTAAAATACTTAGTTACAACCAGAAGTCCTTTGTAAATATTCTAAATAACATTCAAACTGATTTATAAAATGTACCTAACGTATAAAAACAAAAGTTTCCAAAGCAGAAAAGTGGTACACTCTGAATTTATTGGATTATTTCTAATGCATAAAGGTAAAAGTAGCATTTTGCTGATTTAGTTGATCAGAATGGAGCAAGTCTGAATTATTTTACAGGCTATTAGGTGGTTTAATCTTTATTAATGTATTGATTTTTACAAACCCAACATATGAATAATTGTAATTGTTGTGTCATGCATCAATTTTGGCAGGCCTGAACTAGCTTAAACTAGGTTTAAATGTGTTTTATTTGAAAAAGTTTTTTTTCCTAAGATCCGCTTCACAATTATTTTGATTTTTTTTCTTAAAGTTTGTGACTGAAATATCACACTGACTTGTAGCAGTGCAAAGTTTGGACAGAGTGGACATGACAGTACAAAGTGAGAGTTTGCATTAGAACAACCACTTATATTGTCAGTCACAGCTAGTCACAAGCTAACAAGCTAACAAACATCACAAACGAAAGATGCTAACTATACTTACCATTCTGGTACATCTGCTAGTTAATGAGTTTGATGCACAAAGGATTCTGTGTCCCACATGGCTGAATATCTGAAACGATTCCTCTACACTAACTATGTTCACCTGTCAACATAGCAAAAGCAGCTACACCTCTGTAATGTGAGAAGTACATGACCGGCAGAGAAAGCCAAGTAAGCTTTTCAGTGAGCAAGCTAATATGCTAGTATGTTTACTGCTGGCTGTTGATGTTTGAAAATGAGCTCTAGCGGCAATGACATGTTTCTTCTTCATAACCCGATGCTTTTCCTGACAGACATTCTGAACAAAGAGGTTGGAGTCATGCACTGAACTACTATACGTTAAAGAAACTGAGGAAAATCCTGTAGTTATAGAGTTTCATACAGGAAAACTTTCTAAGTTAGATTACATTTGGCTTGAATTGCAATCAAAGTTATAATGCTATGTCAAAAAAACGAATAAAGTCAATGAATGAGCAAAAGCAGCAGATTATGGTTTAAATTTGTTAATGAACCTTCCTGTGTCTCTTGAGTCCAGACATGAGACAGGGAATCAAAAGAAAAGCAAACAATACACTACTTTAGAATAGTGGTCAACTTTTATGTTAGTGTAACCGACAAAGTCACAGATTTGAGCTTTAAATCTTTTCCCCTAATGTAAATGCAACCACACACTTTATCATTGTATGCATACTCAGTTTAAATTTGCTTCTTCCAAGGTAAAGATATCCTGAGGGAAACCATCAAGTTCATGTACACAGACTGGGCTGACAGGGACAACAGTGACATGCGTAGGAAGACCCTCCTGGCTCTGTTCACGGACCATCAGTGGGTGGCCCCGGCCGTCGCCACTGCCAAACTGCACGCTGAGTTCCAGTCGCCCGTCTTTTTCTATACCTTCCACCACCACTGTCAGACCGAGGCACGGCCAGACTGGGCGGACGCAGCCCACGGAGACGAGATCCCCTACGTGTTTGGGATTCCGATGGTGGGAGCGACCGACCTGTTCCCTTGTAACTTCTCCAAAAATGATGTCATGCTCAGCGCTGTGGTCATGACGTACTGGACCAACTTTGCAAAGACAGGGTCAGTCTAAAATTAATCTTAGAAGTACTCTCTGATAATTAGTGCATTTATCTAATTAAATGTCACAGTATACAGTATTTACAAGCTCATGTGTAACACAGTGGTGATTTAACTAGTAAAAATGTTAGCACTGAGGTTGGAATTAGGGGCATTATGGGAAATTGAGCTCCATTACAAGCGTGTTAAGTTTGATGAAGAAAATATAGAATTTGTGTTCAGTCTTGATTCAGTGATGTAGCTCAGAGAATTTATTCAGATTTTTTTCAAATTTGGTGTTGTGGGTCTCAACATGGGTGCAACCAGATTGCAAGGGGACATACAGCCCCTTCTCTTCCAAAAGTGTTTTTCCTGCGAAAATCCAAAGCAGATTTCTACACTCAAATAGCCAATGAGCTGTTGTGTTTTTTATTAATAGTAGAGGTATAGATATAGGCACAGCTAATTCATAATTAGCAGTGATTAGTGATTCTTTACATGGAAATAAAAATTTTTGATTCTGTTATTTCTTGCTCCCAGGGATCCTAACCTACCGGTTCCTCAGGACACCACCTTTATCCACACTAAGCCCAACCGCTTTGAGGAGGTCATCTGGACCAAATTCAGCTCCAAAGACAAGCAGTATTTGCATATCGGCCTGAAGCCTCGTGTCAGAGACAACTACAGGGCCAACAAGGTGGCCTTCTGGCTGGAGCTGGTGCCACATCTGCACAGCCTTCACAAAATCAATGTCCCCAGCACAACTCACCTGCCGCTTGGGGGCACCAACCGCTGGAAGGGCACCGGCACTGGCACCGGGACCCGCTCTACACGCCACCCTGTGATCTCCACCTATCCACCTGATCCTGAGCCTGATGGTTCGGAGAGAACCCCTTACTCTCCCTTCCCCAGTGAGACTAGGGACTACTCCACCGAGCTGAGTGTGACGGTAGCTGTAGGCGCCTCGCTTCTTTTCTTGAATGTGCTGGCCTTTGCTGCGCTTTATTACAAACGGGATAAGCGCCATGAACTTATGCAAAGACGCCACCGCCGACTGTCCCCGCAGCGTGGCACGACGATGGGCATGGGTGTTGGTATGGGAGTAGTAGGGGCCCCACCGCACAATGACCTGGCGCTGAGTCAAGAGGAGGAGCTAATGTCGCTGCAGATGAAGCAGCAAAGGGTGGAGCTGGAGCATGGCACGCCCCTCCCTTCCCGTGGTGTCCATGGTGACCTGGAACCCCTGCGGCCTCCCGTGTGCCCACCCGACTACACGCTGGCCCTGCGGCGAGCGCCGGAGGATGTGCCACTGATGACAGCCAACACCATCACCATGATCCCCAGCACCATCAGCAGCATGCAGCCACTCCACCCTTTCAACACCTACCCTCCGGTCCCGGCCCCCTCCACTACACCCGTCCCCAGCCACAGCAACAATGCCTTGCCACACCAACACTCCACCACCCGTGTATAGGACCAGGCACAACCCCAATCTGGGCTTACAGAGACGCACCACACAAACTGCTCCATACAAACTCCATCCTCACCACCCTCTGTTCTCCTTTACTATATCTTTATCTTTTCTCATTAAGCCCTCAAATAAAGCTGCAGTTTGTAAGATTTTAAGCAGTGAAATACCTCTGAAATGTAATCATAAATCAAGTTGATTAAAAAAGCTCCTTTGCCAAAAGCCTATCATCACAGGTTCATACTGCTTTTGCCCCGTTTCTGCTCCGTCAGTATCTCTCGCTCAAACCAACACATGCAGCTTTAAGCTCTCTCTAAGAAGCATTGAGCTAAACACAAGTGAGTCAGGCATCTTATATGTAGCTTGGTTGTTTTTCTTTTCGGCATGTGTTGTTGTGACAGTGTAAAACTATGTTTGACATAGAATACCTGCATTCATTTCCAGTCATTTGGTGAAGAGATAATACAGTAGCGAGCAGCTTTGTGTGTGCAAGGCGACATATGCCCCCACAAGCTGCCTGTCATAAAGCGGTGATTTCTTGAAACTTACAAATTGCAGCTTTAAAGGCCCAATCTGGAAGTGAAATTTGGCACCCTGTATTGAGCACTGTGTCCCAACAGCTGTCTCTATGTTCTGATTTTTTGGAGATTTTTGTTCATTGTGAAATGTGTCGACAGCACTGGAAGTACAAGGATGAACTATTTGACATTCGAGTATGAGTTTTTCATTGGTTTTAAAGTTTGGTTTCCCGCTGTTCATAAATTTATGCACCTGTTTTCCCGTTATGATGCGAACTAAAAATGTGTAAACTCACAAACATTTCCAGATTGGGGCTTCAACTGTTGGGCGGTACAGGAAATAACTGATTCATCCTCAGTCTGTGGGATGCAACCTGGAATCCAGGCTGCCCGTACGAACTCGCTGCATCTCCACCACACAGACTCTAATCACGTCCATTACTTTATTTGTTTCTCGCTCATTATCTCTCTGTCTGTAGCCCCATCTCAGCCCATTTAACTGCTCCTCT
This sequence comes from Ctenochaetus hawaiiensis, assembly GCA_029783645.1. Classification (NCBI taxonomy): domain Eukaryota; kingdom Metazoa; phylum Chordata; class Actinopteri; order Acanthuriformes; family Acanthuridae; genus Ctenochaetus; species Ctenochaetus hawaiiensis. The sequence goes on along the minus strand of JAPZDY010000006.1, from coordinate 6,453,733 downwards.
CTTTTTCGCTGCCTCACACTGTTTTATCTCTCTGCATCTGCCCTTGTAGCTCTTTATATCAAACCATTGACATAATCCATCGCCATCTTCACTCACTTCTCTCCTCTTTCTCGCAATCACTTCTAGACTCTCTTTTCCTTTTGGAGTCTTTTATACAAAAACACAAATGTAAATGATGTATTATTAATAAATTGTAAGGATATGAATGAAAAAAAAAGATATTCTGATATCTCGTTTTTACCAGCATTCTTGGTGCCAAGTACTGTGATAAAGTTCCTCTTTTGCCGGCGTCCAGTGGACGGCCCGCAGAGGTCCATCCTGACTGTATCTTACAAAAGAAATTACCATCATGAAAAGTGCCAACCCCTTCATTTTTCTGTTCGATCCACACACTTTGTTTTTGAAATTACGCTCAATGTTGCACTGTGGCTGGTTTCTTCTTTAAAGGGGAATCAGATTCAATATATCCTTGTTTAAAAAAAAAGAATATAAAGTTTTATTAACTACTTTGCTGTCTGGGATATTTGCATGATGTTTTTGTTTTTGTTTTTTTTTTATACAGAGTGTGGACAGAAGAAATTTGTTTGTCATTTCAATTATTTGCCTTGATCTTTGATTTTGTTTTTCTTTTTTTTTTGAAAATCATTTTCGTTTTTCTATTTTAATATCAGCTGCACTTTGTGGTACTTCAAAAAGGTATAAAAGTATTAAGAGATGACTATTGTGTAAAACTATGATTATAACAAAGAGAGTAAATATTTCCTCTTTATTTTTTTCATTTCCTAACACTGAGGCTGGGCCGCGAAGCGCCCCGAGAGACTGATGAAAGCCTTTTTTTCTTTCCTCCCTTTTTTTTTGCTCTGTTCCTCTTTATCTTTCAACACTGTCAAGTTTGCAGTCACTGTATCTCAATCTCACCTGAAGATAGCACTCTTTTGAGTTACGAAAAAAAAAATGAAACAACTACTTTACATGACTAGTCTAAATAAGGTTTTTGTCTGTGTCGGACATTAACCACACGCTTCAAGTGTTTGGAGACTGCCTGATGGTTATCTTTTCGTCTGCTCTTTCTGTTGTTTCATGACTCTTCCCTCTGCAAGCGGGAGAAAGGATAAGATATATATTCACAACGGTCAAAAGGGGGAGAAAGCCTTGTATGCGCGTTTCACATCTTTCGCACAACTGAACACAGAGACGGGTCACACTCCGGACAATTCTGAAAAAAAAATAAATAAATAAACACACCCAGTGACATTACGACAACACTGGACAAACGGGCGATGCCGTGGTAGCTCGTCGGCTACGGTATGATCTGTCGATGCACAGAGGATGCATTCTAAAAACCTGATCTAAAAAAAAAATATATGTTTAATGACAGACATTACTCATACACCATACACCACAGGAGCAAGGTGAGCAGAGATCCTCCCGCCTCCTTGTGACGTTCTGTAACCTGTCTGCTTAAAAACAACGACACTCTGGAGCCAGACTGCCATCCCTCACACTGGACTGGAGCGAGCCGCGAGGACGAAATGAACAAAAAAAAAAAAAAAAACAACCAACCAACCAACAACACATGAAACAAACTGTACATTTTTTAAATGGAAGAGAACAAACTGGAATTTGTAAATATTATGTTTGTCGTTTGGTTTGAGTGATTGGCCGGATCTTTTCTTTGTGACAACAGGTGCAAGTTTAGATGACTTAGATGATTTTAGCACTCACGCGTATGTTTGATTCTCTTTTATTTCCTAGATCTCAAGGGCAAATTCCTATAGGTTATGGGCACATGAGTACATCTGCTGACGCATGAGTTAAAATGAAAGGAATATACACAGTATGGTTTAAAGTCACCATAAACACAGAAAGGAATGCTCTCAGCTCAGGTTGGCCTTAATATTGTAGGGATAAAAATGCTCTTACTGCATATGTGGCTGTCTAAAAACAAACATACATACCTGGTACTGTCCTACCAATCATGAAGGCAGCTTTGGAATGAAATGAATCCTTTCATTGGTTAAAAAAGCCAAAGAACAGTTGCAGAGGAGAGATGAAGGAAGGGAAAAATGAGAGATGGAGCGGATGTTTCAAATGTGCTCAAAAACAAAACCACAAATCAAGGAATTTTACTTGTGATGCTGTTGGATTTAATTGTTAGTGTCTCACGTTGTCTTGAGTATTGTCATAAAAGTATAACCCTTAATTGGGAGGTTGTGAAATCCATTGTACTCTTATGGTCTTATTTCAGACTCTAATCATGGTGGTTGTTTTGCTACCTTTCGCAGTTTTGTCCGCACTTTCTGTTTGTGGGATTATTGACCCAGCTGTTTGATGTGAGTTTGAGTTGCCCACGCTTCCAAAAAAACATAACAAAGTCAGTATTTTTTATGTTTTGATTTGATTTGATTTGTTTGAAACAAGGGTTTGGACAGCCAACGGATAATGGAAGCACACTCACCAAGTTTAAATGTTTACACTACAGTTTTGATGTTGGCTTAAGGTAAGGAAAAAAATAAGATAAATATAAAGCATTACAAAGATGCAAATATCTTCTTATTACAACATTTATTGCTAAAATGGTAAAGTGAAGGCTTGCACCTGTTTGTCTGTTTCATTTAGTCTGATTCAGTAACCTGCTTGAAGCTCAAGATACTGTGAGAGAGCATAATGACCAGAAGTTGTTAAAACAAAGTTAATATTTCTATTTCAAATAGAGGCTATTACACACTGTATGTTGTGTATCTGAACTGGAAAACATTAAAAGACATTCTTAAACAAATGCTTCGCCATTTTTGTCACAGTCAAGAGATGCAGCAGCACGCTGTATTACATGTACTCACCACTTGGGGGCAGGAAAACCCCGCAACAAGTTGGTACACACAAACCCATAGCAACTTTTAAAATAAGTACAGCTCAGTGATCAGCAGCAGAGCTGATTTTAGACTCTTTTTAGAGGTGCACTCACCTAAATTTAATCTTAGCACCCCTTAAGAATAATAAAGGTGACAGATTCAGGTTAGGTGATATTAAAAACGCAGATACTTTTGGTCTGAATTAGACTGATTACGTCAATGATCTGCTCTTGTGTAAAGCTTTTGTTGCACTTTTAATAACATAACAAGCTGTCATCATCTCTTCTGTCTGTCTTTGGATTCACTTTATGTGTGTTTGTGAGTGTGTGTGTGTGTGCAGACTGTAGTGACTGGACCGAAGTGGGGTCTTTCACCTTAATGTCAAAGATCTACACAGGTTTTCATAGTTTTTCTCATGTCAGACCTCACGAATACTGACTTGTATCTGTGAAAAGATTGTCACTGGTGAGGTGTTTTTACAGTCCTCTACTCACAGGGGTGATGTTTGTGCACTTTACTACAATCTGATATTCAAAAATCTCCCACGCAAGCTGGTTTGGATTTGTCACAATTTTAAAAGCCAAACACAAAGAAACCTGAACCTTCCAGGACAGAGCTGACAGTCAGGACAGAAAGTAAGAGTTTGCATTAGCACAAACACCACTGCTGTGTGAGCTACTGTCATTTCCAAGCCAACACGCTAACAAAAGACATATATAACAACAGATCCAAACTATACTCTCTATTTTGTCACAAGAAAACTTACTCCTCCTGTGAGTCTGAGTCTGAGTCTGACTGAGGCTCAGACCATTAACCATCTTAATGCACACTGAGCTTTCATCTGTCAACTGACTGCAAGCAGCTGTGTTGGACACAGGGCCTGAGATTATTACATCCAGAATTTGTCAATAAGTAAAAAAGTAAATGTACATCTGGCCCCTTTTCCATTTTTTTTAAACTTTCATGTAGGACAACCATGTGAAGCAAAATACTACTTATATCAGAGTATTTCAACTTTAAAACATGTCTGGAGGGGAAGTTTAAGTGACAGCAAATGAAAGACTCGTGCTGAGCTGCAGTGAAAACATACAATGAATAAAATATGTTGCTGCTTTTTGGAGGGACAGGTCTTCCCCTACCCCTCCTCAAGAAAAAGAAACAGTCTCTGGTTATAGCTCCATATGGTGTGAATACACAGCTTGGGAAACAGATGAAACTGCCAAGCTCAGTTTACTCCCATTTAGATGGATTTCCACTTGACCTGGTCTGTGTGTTTGACAGAGAAACATCACAGATTTACATTTAAAAAGATCTGTTCCATTAGTTGGTTTACTCTGTTTGAGCCTTTTGAGCCTGAATATGGAAAATATGCTAAATATGGATTTTTGTTGCTAGAAACACTAATATGGCTGTTTAAGGAGAACAGTGTTCAGTAAGATTTACTCAGTTATCCCTCTCAGTCATGGTCCCTACAGTTCTGGTGGTTTTTGCTTTAGGAGTGAGTGGACAAAGCTTTAAGGACTTCATAAACACTTTTTTTTTTTTTAGTTTGGATGTTTTTTAGCATATAGGGAGAGTTCGCTATTAAAGAAGCCTCCTATAGCAAAGCTTTTCATGATTTAATTCTGTAAGTCACAAGGAGTTAAATTTCCCAGCCTACCTTGGCAGCACCAGTTTTATGAAGGGAACTGTCCTCTGATCTCTGCTTATTCAGCTGTTGTATGCAATAAATCAATATTATAGCAAATACACTGGAACAGACTGATGCACTGGTCCTGCTGGATAAAACATTTGTTTATTGCACAGCTTCCCATTATTTCAGTGCAATGTGGAAATAATGGAATACTTTTTTTTTGTTTTTGCAGTGGATGCTTTTATTAATTTAACAGTAAACAGCACCCACTGCACATCTTTTTATCTATCCATTTTTATGTTCTAATCAATTATTTGTTTTATTTCCAGAAAACATCTTTAGCACTTTGAATATCACAGGTCCAAGCAAACAATCAAAATAGATCATTTCAAGAAGCAACTTCTGCCTGCAGCTGTGTTTTAGCTATTTATTAATTTTGATTAATGTACCAAGACACCCTTAAGAGGAAAGAGGCGAAGTGAAATCTAAGTGTCTATGATTTCATTTAAAAAAATCTCCAATAGTTTTTAATAGTTTTACATATCTGGAATACCAAATTATTACTTTTAGATGAGAATAATTGTCTTGAATTATCGCTGCAATAAGAAGCAATTTCTTAACCTCACTGGCTCTAATACCTCTGATGGTTGATGTGCGCTGCATTAATCCAAATGATGTTGTCATAATTTCACCACATTCACTGCAAAAAGATTGCACATGTGTTTAGATGACTGATGCACACGGTAACGTTGTAGCATTTTTCTTTTGCACTCAACCCAATTACCTCTGCAGATAATGACACTCTGTTGGCTGAGCACAGAAAATACATCTCCTCTCACTAGATGGCAGTGTGCAGTGTGTAAAGGGCACCAGCCTCTGTTATCCAAATATTATTCCCCCTGTCTTAAAATAAGGAAATGTAGATGGTTAATTAGGTATTCTGTGTTTGAAACCTAAAAGAGCTCTACAACAGGTGTATGAGACCTAACATGGATTTTTTCACTATATTCAAAAGACTTTTATAACTAGTCGATCCACTAAATGATTAAAGTCACTAATATCTTCCAGGCAGCCATAAAAGTCAAATGTAACTCTTTATTACTACACCTGACATTCAAACTCTCATATGTTCATGAGCAGGATGAAAGGAAGCTCTTTCTAAGCTTATCACAACTTTACACTCAGTTTAATGAAAATGAATACAGGTAAGCTGCAGTAGAAGAAAGGGACTGGCTGTTTTTGTCTTCTAGTAGAAGTTTTATGATTTTTCCCCTCTTTTACTTTAAAACTATGTCCAATCTCTTTATAAGTTTAGTATTTTTACACATAAAAATGTAACACAATCACAATAGAGGCAAGTAAATTTCAAGATTTTATTAATTGAGTTTTCTTATAGCTTTCCAACAAAGTAGCTCTCCTTTATAAGTAATGTTGGAAAGGAAACATTCATTATAACAATCTCATTAAAGAAATTAGTTTTAAAGAGCACAATCAGCCTTGTTTTGCATAACTATCACAAACGTTCAAACTGGAAACCCATTTGAACAGAAAATTAAGGATTTAGAAGATTTAGATAGTGTGTTGCAGGTAAAGAGGAAGGGGCGAGGGGGAGATGCAGTTGTCATAGAAGATCTGCAGGTTCTGGTCAACATCCATGCTGTTTTTCAGGAGGATCTCCAGTTCCTGGACCGGCATCTCATGAACGCTGTTGGCCTCTTTGGCGTTTTTGGCCATGGCCGCGTGCGACGGGAAGCGGATGCGGACGTCGTGCGGTGCGTTGCGGTCGTAGTCGGTGCAGCAGTAGGCGGACCACACGTCCTCGGGGATGGCCACGCGGTCTTGGTTGTTACGACGGATCATGTTGCCTCTGGTGGTCACGCCGGTGACGATGAAGGCCGTGCCGCGGCAGAAGTTGTTGAGGCGGACCCGGATCCGCTCCTCATACTCACGCCAAGGCCCGATGTTGAACTCACGGATCTCCGGGACCACGTTGGTGAGGGTGTACGTGGCGGCGCGGTCGTGCGGGGTGGACTGGTGCTGATCTGGGTTCAGGTGACCTCTCTCGTACAGGACCACATCAGAGTAGTCATCCAGAACCGCCTGGCTGTCCTCAAACTTCATGTGCAGGTAGCCGGTGGGGAAAGGCAGCATGTTTCCATTTCCATCGACTTCTGCCAGCTGGAGAGACAAACAAGAGTAGTTACAGTGTTTTATTTTCATATTATGGAAAAATAACACAGTTCCCCCAGAATCAAGAGTAGACCCACTGCTGTATTCCACTGGCTGTAAAGTATTTCTTCAGAGATTTCATATTTTAGTGTAAGCTGCTTGGCAGGAAATGAAAAATGACAAATGAAAACATGTCTATGATTTAAGTTTTTGTCACTTTTGAAAACCAAACATGCATTCTGACTCAAAGACAAACCCCCTGACCTGTGGCTCGTACATCCATGGGTAGTCCACACGCCTGTCCCCCTCGGTTTTCTTAAAGGTGTAAGCTGAGTAAACTGGAATCCGCTTGTGGGGGTCATAAAGGGTCACATATCGAGGTTTGTCCGCGTAGCGTTGGCAGATCTTCTTCAGTTTGGTGTCGATAAACCCTCGTGGTGGTGTCCCCATGTACAGCGAGTCCTTGCATCTCTCTACATGATTAAAATCTTGGACAACAGTTGCTGGCACAAGAGGCAAAAAACAAGTTACTGAAAACACAAAAGCTAGAGGGATTAGCATGTTCATGGTCACAGTGTATCCTCTGTGTCTCCTGCTGTGTCTCCTGCCAAAAAATGATGGAAAGTGTTTGCAGTTATGATTTAAATGTCACTGAGCAGATATGCAAAGCATGCAGTGTGTGGCGTCCTGATGTGGGTGTGAATGTGCAGGTCATTGCATTGCTCCACTCTAAAATAATAAAATAAAAAGCAGTTTGTTCTTTTGAATATTATCCTAAATGTTATGCTTTATGGATTTTTATTGTAGCTGCAGCTCAGGAGGCAGAACAGATCTTCTACATATCAGAAAGTTGGATATTCGATCCAGTTTGCATGTCCAAGTGTCCTCAGAAAACATACTGAACCCTATAGTGTTTCCAAACAATGAGCAAATGTGTGTGTATGAGTCCCTGATGAGCAGGTTGGCACTGTGT
>JAPZDY010000006.1:6426450-6446090 GCA_029783645.1 Ctenochaetus hawaiiensis | reverse complement strand
TTACATTTTTACCGTTCTTCCTTAAGGATTTCAGTCAGTGCAGCTATTTCAACAACTAGTAACCACTACACTTGTAAAGCTTCCATTTGGCACAGAATGCAAAACCACAAAACTGCCTTGCTGCAAAAACATTGTGACTTTCCTTTCCTTCAAGTGATGTAAAGCATCATCCTGCTTTGGAGGAAGACACCTTGTTTTAATGAAATTCACTTTTCACATAGGCCTGAATTCTTCTGTGTGTGTTAATGAGACACAGGACATTATAATGGGATATTAAGAGCAGTGCTATCATAGTAAGGCAGAATGCAAAACTGTCTAATCTGACTCAGTGATGAACAAAAGGCCTTCAGTGACCAGTGTGGTTCAGAGGTATACTACTCTTATGAATGGTGGAGATAAAGGATGGAAGTTTTAACATGACATAGTGACATTTTGCACTGAACATTTTTCAAGTCAAGGTCTGAGCATACATGCCCACTCATTTGCTGCATATTTAAACCCTGGTTCTCCCTCAAACATGATAGATTAAGGTCAAAGGTTTATTTTGCAAACCGATCAAAAACAAGAATTCTGTATATTTCAGGCTGTAGTCACTCTGAATGATGAATATGAAAAAACCAAAAAAGACAACAGTCCCATACTCCGTATAAATTTAACACATTTTATTTATTATTTTCACAGTGTAGAATGGGTATCTCACAGCAAACAGTTTAGTGTTCTGCCGAAATCGGTGCTTGACCAATTTTGGTAGCTCACTGTATACAGAGTAGAACAAATATTTCATCTAAAGTTTTCCCTTTTCCTTACTTTTTGGTTCTTCGTCCTTGGACACATTCTTCTTCTTCTTTTTACTAAGCACAATACTAACACAAAGCTATCGGATAACTATGGCTATGTTTGCACATTTCCTTGATTTTGCAAGTACTGTAGTAGATGATTAATGAAATCAGTGATTCCAAGAGAAGAACATGAAGAAGTGGAAGAAAAAGAAAAGAAGAAAAAGAGATGATGAATAAAAAGATAAAGGGAAAAGATGTAGAGAAAAAATGAGAAGAAAAAGAAGGTCTATGATTTGATCAAAAAAACATTTATTCAGATATTAAGTTATCAAGTGAGAAGATAAGCTGAAACAACAAGTAAATCAGGTGGATAAATGGCTGGAATAGATAAAATTACTGGATGGGCCGATGAATATCTCAACTTGACAGATAAATGGTTGAACAATATTTAAAGTACTGGATAAACAGCTGAAACAGATATAAATACTAGCTGAAGTTGTAAGCTAAAGGCAAACCAATTGCTACTTTAATATAATTTGTAGTATTAACATCTAGTTAAAAATCCATTGAAATGAACACATTTGGAGCGTGAGTGATGGTGTTGATGGAAGCATACTTGAGCCCGTTTGACAGAGCTGTGGGGGCAGCCAGCGCCTGACACAAAATATTGGAAGCCACTGATCTAAATGTCTGAAATGTCGCTTACAGGAATTAAAAATGTGCTGCATATCAATGGCTTGAGTTTCTGGTGCTGTCTTACACTGCCCTCTTCTCAAGTCTGCCTTATGCAAATGGAAACTGTTTGTCAGATTAGCTGGAGCAACCATTCTTCACTGCCCTAATAAGTCAATTTGAGTGACTGAGTGTTGTTATTCATCGAGGGACCAGCTTGCCTCTCTGATCTAATCTTGAGTTATGACAATCATAACTTATGTAGCTGGGGCTGATGGTGCAGTTATGTGGATGGACATTTTTCAGCTGTCAGCATTTTTACCAATTAAAATTATAAATTCATGCGAAGTGCAGACCCAACTCAGCTGCCCTCTGCTGCTTCATCTTCAGTAGAGGATGGAGGCCAATTTTCTGCTGTTGACTTTAATGTTCTTTAGTAGGAGATGTGACTACTAGTCATGACTGGCCTTGCAAAGGATTTTAGTTTTTTTAAACTGTCATCATAAGGTGTACTTTGGGGGCTGCAGCACTTTTTTGGTAACTTTTTTTGGGGGTGGATGATAACTGTGTTTATTTATGTCTAAGGAGTGAATTGAAGATATAAAGTGAGTCTTCTTTACATTTAGATTCTGTTAGTCCTTTAATAATACCGCTTAAATGTGCGTATTCATTTAAATGTGGGCAGTCATCTCAATTAAAAGAAATATCTGGCTTTAAGCCAATTAGATGCTAGAGTAAGTGTGTCAGGATGCTGAGCGATTTAATGACAGTTTAAAGAAATTAATAAATGATTATGTAACTGGGAGCTGCACAGTTAATGTGCCACGCTATGCAGATTAAATGTAATACACATTTTTTAAATCTCCTCTACTTTTTTTTCACTTGCTCTTGTACCTTTAATAAAAAAAGGAATATTCCTATCATGTCGTCTGTTTATTCTACACATTAATAAAATCTAGTATGTCATCATGCAATAAAACATATTGCCCACTTGGAGGCAGTGTAGACTTGTTTGTTGCATGTTCCATACTTCCTGCTAGTGAAAATGTGCATTAAAACTGATCTTTTTTTTCTCAACCAACTGCATTTTTTAGACTGAAAATTGTAACAAACACATTTTAATTTTAAATAACATCTGTCTATGTCAAAACATGAATCCAAATTAGATTTTAATTCTTAATGAAAGAGGTAATTTACACTGATAGGCATTTAGGCAGCACAGTGGAGCCTAAAGGACTTTGGGTTAGGGTCAGTATTCTGCTATAACAATATTTCTGATTATCAGTTCTAAAAGATGATAACAAAGATCTATTTCTCAGCTCTCAAAACAACAAAACATCATAATTTTGTATTTAAATTTGACTTATTTACATATTTTTCTTTTTGGCAGGCCAGTCTCTTCTTCTGCTTTCTAAACCTTAAGAAACTTTTAAAAAACTCTTCCCTTGCTCATTTGTTTTTGGGTTTGTTTAAAATGGAGACAAGAATTTTTCAGAGTTGTACCCAAAGTCAGGATATTAGTTAGTAGCTAAAAAAAAATAGAGTAGTTTAAACAGTAGTGGATAAAAAAATTCTTTGTAACATAAATCCAATGTTAAAAAATATATGATACAATTAAATCCACATTTAAATTTTATCTAAACCCTTTAGAGTAGTAAAATATTGGCTGTATCATTTCTGTATTAATAGCAAAATAGTTTTATTCCTCATAGGCTCTGTCAAGACTGAACAAATGCTTCCTTTGCTTGTAAACTACAGGAGACAGTTTCTAGGCCTTCACTGAGCCACCAGGGGGCTCAATTTAGCAGATACTCTGAAGCTATGAAGCTGTCCACACTTAGTTCTGCACCAAAGCTTGCTGATTGGTCCAAATACCCACATGGGGCTGAGCATTGACCAATAGAGTTTGGGCTGATCAGGGGCTGTTGCTAAGGCACTTTAGAGGAAAAAAAAAAATCTGTCAGCAGTCTGCTTCCACCATTTCACTCTCACACTCGTCTGCCTCCTCATCGAATCTCCCTCGGTCTCTGCCTCTCACCGTGCACTTCGGGCCGACGGCTCTGCCTGCCTTTTTTATTGGTCGCTGACGGGTGAAACGAGCAGAGGAGTGAGAGGTGGTTTTGCATTGTGAGCCACAAAGAATAGACCCTCCCTCATCAACCTCGAGCTGTAGGCCCCTCCTCCCCCTGGTTCTCCCGTCACTTGACATTTGAGCTCAGCCAACACTCTCAGCCCCTCTGTCACCATTTCACTCTCCCCCACCTCCCACTTCAGCCAGAAACATACCTGCATATTCAGCTCCAGCAAGAGCCACAGAAATGGAGAAAAACTTGTGCATTGTTCATACTGATACTGTGCTGTATTTTGCTATTCTGGGACATTTTTTCCTTCCTCAAATAAAGTAACTGAATATCGTGTTTTGAAAAATGCTAGCAGTTTGATAATGTGCATATGTGTGTTTGTATCTTTTTTGCACAAATAAGTGTAAAAAGCTAATGAACATGGCATTCAAAGTAGAATAAGTGTCAACCACTTGCAGTGTTTTTGGGAGAACACATGTCTGTTGCAGCCCGAGAAGAGTCTTTTACAGCCATGGAGGGTTTTTAAATATCTCCTCTACTGTACTGGCCATGTTCCAACTCTCACTCACACACACAGTTATATTGTATAAACACACACACACACAGAGGAAGAGGGAAATAAAGAGCCCCTCCATGCCTCTGTCTGCTGTTTTTCCCCTCCTCCTGCCTCCTCTGGCTCACAGCAAAATGTGATAGATAAGAAATTCTCCCATCCCATTGGCTCATGTCCTGTGATTGGCAGCCTGCTGGACCCGCCTCGCCGGTCTCTGTACATGGATCGTTGTGCTGTGAGAGCCTGAGCATCAGAGAGTGGAGTGGAAACAGGAAGAGGAGGAGAGGGGAAGAAAGGAGACAGAGGAGAGAGGATCGGGTGAGACAAGGTGGCGAGGAGTGAAGATCGGGTGAGACAAGGTGGCGAGGACTGAAAGAGAGGAAGAAGGGAGCAGAGGGGCGTGTGGACCAAAGAGGAAAAAGACAAAAAAAAAAGAGAGGTAAAGGAGGACAACAGAAAGGAGCAGCTTGATGTGCTATTTGTTGATGGCTGAATGTAAATGTGATACATGCATGGTACAGTGTGAAGGAAGAGTGAGCTTCCATTTCTTTTCCCTCTCTGCTCTGCTTTTGTCCACATTTGTTGATTTTCCGTGTATTTTCATGTGTGTCATTGCTCTGAACAGTCTGTCTTGGCTGAACATACTGCAGTGTATGTGTGTGTGTGTGTGTGTGTGTGTCTGCAGACTGTGCTGCACGTTCATGCATGAAATCCCCCCCACCACCACCACCTCCACACACGCACACATACATGCACACATGCAACGCTCACGTGCAGGAGCAGAAATGTGCAATGATGAATGTAGTGAATGGGAGCTGTTGCGGTTACACTTGTGGTTACATTCATGCTCTGTGAAATGTTTAGCTGTTGAATATCAGCCTGTCTGTGTGTATGTCTGTCTGTGTGTGTGTGTGTGTGTGTGTGAAGGAGGTGTACAGTAGTAAAAAGCTACAGTGTGACTAAGTGTGATGATTAGTCTCCATTTAGAGTAATGTCCAGACTGTGTCTCGTACACTACTGAGCTACACTGAAAGTTCAGCCAAGCCTGTTAAACACATCTCACACAGAGAGCTTGTGACTTTGTGCCTTTTTTTTTTTATAAAAGAATCAGCTCAAATGTGTCTCTTTGACTCTCATTTTGGAAACAGAATAAACAAAGGGTGTCTTTGATTACTATCACTAACATACAACATGCACCCAGTGTGAGCTTTCAGTTGATATGATTGCCAGCTTAGGTAACCACCTGGACGTGCAATTCTAGGTTACCGTTCCTCATATAAGCCAGCTGTCTGACACACACACACTTACACACACATACACCAAACACATGTGCTGCCAGTGTCTTCTTCAAACCTGTTAACCTCCTTCATTGTCTTTGTGAGCAAAAAGCTGCACATTTTGCATTGTTTGCAAAAGACACCCCTCTTTCTTGTTCTTGACCTTGCCTTGGTACATTCCAGTACCGCTTGGAGGGCTGTGCTTTATGGAGCATACACCGGGAGAAGCTGCTGTTAATGAAAGGGAGAAGGGGATAGAGCAGAGGGAAGCGGGGCTGCAGGGATGTTATTTTTAGAATTGTGATTGATATTCGGCTCCTACTGTACATTCTCTCTCTCTCTCTGATTGTGGCGCTATTTCAGGCCTGAGTCCAATAAAAATCATGCATGTGCATGCATCCGGGGTCTGTCTGCACATCGTTGCTTCTCACTTCCCCTCCATCTGTTCTCTTCATGTCTCTGCTCCTTGTGTTAGCTAGCCTATAGGAGCCACCAGAGACAGGCCTGGTCTGGTGCAGCCCATCCTTCCTTTTATGGTATAGGATCTGTATCCTTACCACTTGCACACACATGCACACAAAATCTCAGCAAGAGATTCACATCTGCAGTGGTTCACTGCACCTAGCAAGAAGCTCCAGATAGTGTGAGACATGCAAGCAACAGTCTTGATATGTGTAAATAAGGACACATATTGGTGTTTTTTGCAGAGAAGATTAAACAGGAAAAATAGAAAGAAATGTGGAAGCATACATCACATCCTATGGACTCTTGACACACACACCCTCACATGTCAAAAATCACACGCACGCACAACCCCCCCTTGCTTGAGGCCTTGCTCCCAGCTCTGGACTAAATGATATCATCGGTTGCCAGGGATACAAGGACACAGCGTGCAGAGAAAAGGGAGGGTGAGGCATAGGCAGAGCCATACAACATAGCCTGAAAGAGAAAGGAAGAGGCTGGGATATTAGGTATCAAGACAGAAAAAGAGCCTGGTTGAAAGAAGTTGTGAAGATAGCAAAGGTAACAGGGGCTGGGCCATGAAGAGGCAAGGCAGGAAGAAAGCTTTACCGACCTGTCAAAGGTTACCAGCCCACCCTTCCTCTCCTCTCCCTCTTTTATGTCATCTCATTCTTTCTTTGTCTAGAGAGGGTCAGGTTCGCAACAGTGCAAATGTGTGAGAAAGCATGTGTTGATGGAAATGAGGGACAAGAATAGAAAAAATGAGAGTGGCAGCAATGCCAGAGGGATGGGAGAGAGATACTGCCCTTGATTTGAAACAATAAAACCTTCCTGTCTTGTACATCTGTGCACCAACTGACGATGGTATTTCCTCACTCTCTCTACTATGTGTGTCTGTGTGTGTTTGCCAGCGAGCGGAGGATGAGCATATCTATTTAAAGGGATCTGAGACTGCACGGGTCTGCTGTCTTGCTATTCTTGACTGGCAGCATCATCATATTTAGACCAGAGTCGGTCTCCCCCTGCTCTCTCAGTACTCATCGTAAGGTAAGATTAGTGACACGGATACACATGCAGATGCACACACACACACACACACAAGCTATTAGATTTCAGATAAATGTCTGCAATTTAAACTTGGGGAGCAGGATTGGTTTGGTGAAATTGTAGAAGATTAGAGAGCCTAATGGGGCTTTCAGTAGAGACATGGATGGATGTGTTACTCTTACTCTGTGACAGAGACATGACCAAGGTTTCCTTGGTGACAAGTGGGAGAGAGGAAACGAACCAAGGGGGTGCAGACAGCAGGTTTAAGCTATCAGCAGGTGTCAGCTAAACACCCACAAGCGTAATAAATCTAAATATCTGTTAGTAGAGCATCATTTGTGTGCAGATATTTTACAACACAAGTCAGTGATAGAAAAGTAATTTTTGCACTGCCCACATTTAACAGAATACAGACCTTTAGTGCAGAGCTTAAAATGCACATTATTTACTTTATCTGACTGTGTTGTAGCAGAGGGTTTACCCTAACAGCAACTTAACCCCTTTTGCACATGACATCATTTGGCCTCGGAGCCAAATTCCAGATGTCTGGAGTCAACCCTGCACAGATGGGTTTAATATTGGAAGCTCAGAGCCATTGTTGTGTAGAGTCAAATTTAAGCTGCTGTCGAGTGACGGCTCCCCCCTACAACATTGTAAGTGTGTTCCAGTGTGCAACAGGGAGGGTGTATAGCAGATGGTCTATCTGCTGTCTGTGTAATGTTGTGCAAATACTAGCAAGCTCAGGGTTAAAGGAGTGATGTCAGAGAAAAAGGAAAACTGTAACACTCTGTCTAAAACTGTTGTAGCATAGCAAAAACTGTGAGATACAGTTACCAAGTTGTTGACATGAATTAAACAAACAGTCAGCTTCTTTATTGCGATTCAGAATCAACAGTGTCATGACGTTAATATGAGTCCAACTGGAACAGGGCAAGTCCGAGAAAAAAAAGGTCAAACTACTAAGATCTCGAGCAGAGACAGCTTTGATAAACAGGTTATTTCAGCTCAGAAAGCTGCTCTCTCAAACAGCAGATTTTAGTGGAACAGGAGGTGATAGGAGGATTAGAGTGGATATATGCAGACATGCTGTGTCTACTGTACATGATGGCACACAGTGTTGCATGTTAGGGTGAAGGCATGTAGTCTTGCTTCACTGTATGTTAGCAGTGGAACAATTTATGAACATGAACGCCTTTTGTGTCCTCTTTCTATTCTAAAAATAAATCCAAATGCAGTTGACTCTAAAAAGCCTGAAGCCACAGCAGTAAGAACCGTCTGGCTTCAGTTGCTCTAGCAACTGGTTGGAAATGGACTCCTGAGGAGGGGGCTCACTTAGCTCATTCAGCGCTCACAGAAAGGTTATTACCGCACAGCTGCAAAAGCCTTACCACCAACAAGTCCGTATGAAACAAACGTTTACCACGAGGGAAGTGGTAAAATGTTTCACAGCAGCTCTTCATACTATTTATGAATAGTTGTGGGAAATAAATGCATACAGAGGTGCAACCTACATCCGGGAGAGCAGTGGTCTCCTTAGGCGTGCAAAGTTGATCTTTACAAGGTCAGCTCAGTTCAAAATAATAGACTGAGTGGTGAAGAGTTTTGCAGCAGCAATAGAAACAGTAAAAAATCTCTTGTGTCTGAGATAAAAGAGAGGACTGTTTGCAAATACTACTTTCACTAGAGAGAAACAAGTGAATAACAATGAAACTGTGCATAGGAGGTTATGGGTTAGAAACTGGGATCAGGCAGTGTGCAAACAACTTCAAATTTTGGCACAACCAGCCGAACACCTGACCTGGTTAAGTGGTTCAGCATTCAGCAGGCAGCTACAGAGCTCACTGTGTGTCCACTCTTCATGATGACTGAACCAGCAGTTTGGTCTGGCCTGAATATGAGTACTGATGATTAGAGACACATTCACTGCCAATTCAGTCAGAGAAATAAAGAATCAGAGCTTATACTATGCAGTCAAAAGCACTACAGCAGCCCACCCAGTTTTTTGCCACCTCTTTTCGGTTCTTAAAGTGAGCTTGTCATTGTCTTTAGTCGTAGCTCCATATTTTTTCTATTATTGGATGACCACTGGTGGTGGTGGCTGCTGGGCTGCAGTGATTAGAGAGGGACTGAATGAACAATGCAGCTCTGGCTGTCTGATAATGTTACCAACAGATACAGTGCAGCAGAAAATACATAAGGGAATAAATGTGCTAGAGATACACAAAAAGATACACATCTCAATGCACATCACAAACCCACAAGTGCATCTGCTGTGCAGACTAGTATAAAAATATGTATCTATCTCTATCTGCAGCCATAGATGTATTATATTTCTCATCCATGTGTTCTGTCCACAGACTGTTTTTCGCTCTCAGGTGTGAAGTGGAGGGCCTCCCAAACAGACCAAGACTGGTAACTCCTAGAATTTTTGTTTCTATCTCAGTACCTTCTATATGTTTGGCTTTTTATATGCAAACATGTAGTATGTGCACCACTCTGGCACTTTATAGTATCATAGTGACACTTAAAGGAGCAACATCTGCGAGTTAGATCAGGCAGTCAACTCAAGCTGCAGTGCTGTTTACACACATAACGCTCCACAACCAACTACTAGGCAAACTGTCCTAATTTGGTGGTCTGTTTAAGCGGCAAAAATTTCCTATCTGCATCAGTATGGCTGGCTTTTATGTTAGCCCCACCACAACCCAGCATACACCTGCAGGCTTCAGCAAGGAGGGTTTAAGATATTGGTTCATTGCTACCCAACATCTGTGTGCAAACATTTCATCAGGGAGTAATACAGTTGGAGCCTAGATGTCAAATTCTATCTATGATCTGCTGTAATAAACAGTTCTGATGTGAGCTGTCCGGCTGAACCACGTTAAAGTTTAATAGTGTAGTGATGTGAAGAAACTAAGCGTCCAATTAAGCAGCCATGTAATATGTATTGTGAAAACAAAGCTTGGCAGTTATTGCAAATTCTGTCACAGATAATAGACTGATGATAATGCAGAAATGCATTTTGATATTGTTTTTTACTTATGCAATTGTATTATACTTTTTCAAATAATGAGTGTTTATCAGTAACTTTTAAAGAGTTAAAGCTTTCCTTAATATGTGTCATTTGATGTGATAGTGTGAGAATTATTCACAGACTGAAATAATGGCACAGTGCAGAGTGGTGGGTAATTGTCATTGCATAAGCTAAGATTGTGAGTGAGACATCAAATTAGTTCATATTTCATCATTTCAATGCATAATCTGACCACCATGCACATTAAACAATATCTGTGTTTCAGGCTGCATGTATCACCCAGCAGAGCTGTACTCTGGCCGTAACACATGGGACTCCTATCCAGCCGGAGGACCTAACAGAGGACAATGGGCCCCTGTAAACGGTCGCCCCTGGAGGTCAGTAGCACCTCTGTATACGCT
This sequence comes from Ctenochaetus hawaiiensis, assembly GCA_029783645.1. Lineage (NCBI taxonomy): Eukaryota > Metazoa > Chordata > Actinopteri > Acanthuriformes > Acanthuridae > Ctenochaetus > Ctenochaetus hawaiiensis. Next base: position 6,435,784 of record JAPZDY010000006.1, on the reverse strand, counting down.
TACTGTTACTACAGTGTTATCTTTAATTTTTAAAGGGACAGTAGTCTATTTACAGGATAGCACACGTAAGCACAAGTTCCAGTGGACATAGCCTTTAATATATTTACCCTCCTGTAGTATAGGCTTTTCCTAAATTCTTAAGTTATTATCCAGTTTGATGTTTAGTTGTGAACACCCACCAAGATTTCTAGTTCAACGGCAAAGGCCACCTTTGATGCCATTGGGGACATTTTTGGCTGTAACAGTTAAGAAAGTAGATACAATAAAAATGCCTCACACAAGAAGACTGTTGGGGAAAAAAATGTCCAAACTCTTCTTGAAAAGACTTTAAACTCAGTGGGAGAAAAAGTGAAGCAACTTGAGGCTTGAACTTCCCTTACAAAGGTCATTCCAGCAGGTGGGACTCCAGTCTTTGTTGTCTTGGTTGATTCAAGATAAGCACCACTTTAAGGGACTAGCTGATTACTGAAACTGTGATGAGCATATTCATTAAAAGCTAACAGCCACTACTTCAGTTGCAGCTGTGCTTGTGAGCCCATCTGCAGTTACAACAAGCAGGACTCTGCTGAATGAAACTGTAGCTTCTTCAGCTGCAGCTGAGATAAGCCTCAATCTAACCATTCAGCTGCAGCAATTGAGGTTGGCTCTCGTGAATAGGATTGTATCTCTAGCTGTCTGGTTGTGGTTTTTGCAATAGCAACAAGATAAAGAGGTGTGACTCCCAGAGAGACATAACACTAAACTTTTGGGCCAAAGTTTGCCTGATGTAAGGTTTGATCTGGTCCGCCAGGTGTTTTGATTGAAAAAGAGAATAAAAAACGGTAGTCTTTTTTATTTTTTGTGAGAAAATAGGAGTGGTCTTTGAATATAGATTAATTATTAATTATTTTTACATAATCTGAGCATGGTGGATAGATCGATACTTAATGCAGGAAGTCACCTGACACCCCAGATGGTTAATACAGAACCATCTGAGAAGTCATCCTTGGAAACAGTTTTGGGAAACAGCAGACACTAACAAAAATTCTTGGCATGTGATTGGGTGAACCATCTGTCTATCACAGGCTAACGTCAACCAGTCAGATCAATGAACCACATGATGTTGAACAAGTCAGTCAAAAGAAGAGAAAAACATAATTTCCAATTTCCTTTTTCCTCCAGAAAATTTACACTTTCCAGTTCAGCTAAAACGGATGCTATAGCAACATCTGTGCTAACCTCTTTAGTAGCTGCCATTGTTGTTTTGGAACTTCTTGTTGTTGTTGTCTTCCACTGTCATTGATGCCATTAGTTTCTCATATGTTACTGTCTGTAATTACTGTATCTTAAGTCACAAGCCTGGTAACTGCATTCGCAGCCTGGCAAGAGGAACTGCCAGGCTGCAAGACTTGCGTGATCTTGTAATACCGTGAATCCAGCTGCTTTGCAAAGTAACAGGAAGTAAACAGTAAATTAAGGGAACTTGGAATCCTGGTGCCATTTTGCATCTTAACAATGCAACACATAGGTGTTCCCTTTTGGCCTGTGGCCCACAATTAACTTTCAGTTTGACTCTTCAAGTTTTCTAAAAATAGAATCCCCTTTAGCTTAGAAATAGCACCACAATACTCCCTTCAAAGTCAAATTAAAGACCTCAGTATGTATGTTTTTATTTAAAATGAACAAATATCAATCACTGGGTTTCCAGTTGTCTGTTTAAAAGGTTCAGCAGGGTCACAATAACACTATGACACTGCATGAAATTGAGTGTCCCATCAGAGACATTTTATGGACAAGCCATGCAAACTGACCTTGTTTTCAGTGTGGTCAAAGAAGTTTATTGCTGAAAAAGTGGATGTTTTTTCCTTATGTAATTTTTAGAAGAGGTCAGTTAAAGTAGCTTAAATAGTTAGACAGAGATGAGATACAAGTAACATCTCATTTTTGAGCAATGTAATAACTAGCAATCAAGAAACATTTAATTTTTATAAGAGTTTGCATCTAAAGCAAACACTGGAAAAAGAAAAGTGATGACCGAACAAGTCGACAGTCAACTCTATGCTGCTTAATTACCTCAAAACACCTTTTTAACATGATTTTCCATACATGTTTTCTTTATTACAGATGCCAAGAAGGGCGTAATCAATCACACCACCCCCCATCAAGTCGTGTCTATAATAGGTAAGTAAATCAGTATAAGCATCAGTCACACTGCTGGTCTTCTTATTCAAGCACTCATACATGTGTAATCTTTCTTACGCACTGCATACTTTTGTTACCAAAACCATCTGAAAGTTGCTACTTACTTACTTCATAGCAGCAGAGCAGTGCAATGCTTGATGCTACGAAGGACATGAATATTTCCTCAATACATGAAATCTCATTTGTGTCATGTGATCAGTATCTACATCATCATGATATTTGTTGCTTAGCTCAGCTGATTGTTTTCTTAGAGGGGAGAGAACAGTCAACCATGTCCTGGACAAGAATATCTCTAAGGGACACAGACAACCTCTGCGTCTTTGGGATGGTAAAGAGCGACTATTAGAGGCCCAGAACTGGCATCACGACTCCACACGCTCATTCCACAACCGAGCCGGCAACAACAACAGTTATCCAACAGGACCAGGAGATCGCTACGTAAACTGGAACAACAATGGCAACTCTGTGGTGAGACCTGCTGATCTGACAATATAACTTTTTAAGGGAGTTTATAACATTTTTGGAAATGAAAGTGTGTTATCATTTGAGTTTTTTATCACAACTGCCCTTTTCTCTTTTTGACTGATAGCATGGAGGTCCTCGCCTGCATCGCAACAACAGAGAACTTCAGTCAGTACCGGAGAGATGGGCCCCCTCAGACTGTCGCAGGAACTTCCCAGGCAGAATGATGAATGACAGGCCAACACCTTGGAAAAGGCCAGCCCTCCACCAGCGGCGAGACCAACTGCACCAGCACAGTCCACCTCCACCAAACCCTTTATCCCAGAGGGAAGAGTGTCCAGCAAAGAGGAGAAGGGACTCTGGCCCTGATCAGGTAAATTTTGGTTCCTTAGTTATAATATGGCCTGTTATTTAGCATGATGGGATATTTCTTTCTCTCTGTTTAGTTATCTCATCCTGGATCAAGGAGGTTACCTCTACTAGCCCATGCTTCATCACCACCTCGCCACCACCGCTGCAACCAAGATGACTGGAAGCCTCTTCATGCCAGGGGAGGTCCGTGCTACCACTCTGACCACAGGACCTCAACAACACAGCAACAGGTAAGCTTGTATGATTGATTGGATGATTGTCTTTTAAATAATTAGAAAGAAGAACAAGAAAAAACATGTTGATTTTTGAAGAGTTTTACTGTTGGTTTATTTGAAATTTGCAGGAAACCTCTAAACTGAGAGCTGGAGGACATGGCTTCAGTAACAGTAACCTTGCAGCTCTTAGCCTGAGTTGTGGCAGCAGACCAACACATCATGGAAGCAGAGGGAAGGTCGACAGGAAAATCTTGTCTTCACCAGCAGACCACACCCGTGTGCCTTACAGCCACCAAAACCATCATTACCACTATCAACGGCACACAAGCCACCACAGAGCCCTACAGCACAACACGTCGTTACACCCTCTTGAGGAAAAGGACTCAAGGAGCCACCACCACAAACAAAGCACAGTAAGAATTACACATGTGAATAGCTTGAATACACAAAAAGCTATCTGCCTTTTTCAGAATACATCTATTGAAACAGATTTATCTTTGGACTCTTTAATGCTCTTTTTAAATACAGTAGGTAGTTGTGTCCGAATTAGTTAATTAAATAGATGGAGGTAGTAAACGAGACATCAAAACTCTTAACATCTTCTCCTCTTCAGCCTGTTTCATGGAACCAGGCAATACATTTCATTTATTCTAACAGTACAAATAAATGGTTTGATTGTCCCATACCTGAACAAAAGTCTAAACAGATAAAATACTATCTCTGCAGGTACCTCAACGCACTCAAAGGGTTATTTCAAGAGATCAAGGCCTCTCCAAGTCTTCTGGTGCAGACTCTCCTCCCTATATACCCCTCCTCTGCAGTACCGAAGATGGAGGTTCTACTGCCAGCAGTCCAGCTCCTTCCAGTCCCTCCTCATACACAGTGACCATTGGCAGAAAAGATCCATCAATCATTCGTCAGTGTAGTCCTGGCCCAAATGGCCAACAGAAACTCCAGGGAAGTCCTAATCATACCCCAAGAAATAATCTGGCATCTCAGACATCTGTCACACCACACACTGTTTCAAAATTCAGGCTTTTAGATGGCAAATACAGAAAGACATCACAGCCCCCCTCTTCACGACAGTCCCCACACATCAGATTAAGAGCAAACAAACCTGAGAAAGAATTGGAGGAACACAAAAAACCTGATAAGCCGGTGAAAAAGGAGAGAAATGGAGAAGATCAAAAGACAAACAGAAAGGGCGAAGAGAGAAAACGGCGGAAGAAAAAGGAGGAAAAAAGGTTGGCTGACAAAAAGAAGAGGAGGGATAAAGCAGCAAAGAAGGAAAAAAAGATAGGCTTGAAAAGTAAAATCACAGAAAAGGAAAAATTTACTTCCATCTCTACTTCCAACTCCAACTCAGGAGAGGCCAAATTGAGTAAAATGGAGACTTTAACCTTGTCCCCAGAGAATCAAGTCCAGTCACCACCAAAACACAGGCACCGGATGAGGAATGAACGAGCAGAGAAAACACACAGGACATCCACGAATACTCCTCTTCCCAGCTGTGCTTCTCCACAGCCATTCACAAAATCAGAAAATCACAAAACTCCCAAGAAGAACAGCAGTACCCTGAAACCTTCTGTCAAGGAACGGCTTATACAATCTCTTCCCATGAACACAAACCCCAAACAGACCAGCAAAAAGCCCACCATTGTCTCATCCCAATCTGAAGACGGACCAAAAGCAAAGCCCGATGATACACTTCCCTCCCTTTTATTTAAAGCCTTAGAACCTTTCACTACAGCATGTTCTGTTAGCTTAGAGCAACACATCCATGGTAAAGAAGGTGGGCAGGGTGGGGTTCTCAATGCCCCAGACCTACAGCCTGTGGCTGTGATGGGAAATTTGCAGGAAATGGGAGACAACCTTGCAAACACTCCACCTGTTCTCAGCTGGCAGGGCTCTCCAGTATCAGCTTTGGGAGAGGATGAGGAGGAGCTAGAAAATGGAGTAATAAGTAGACCTGTGCTGCAGCCAAGCCCTACGCAGTGCTTCTCTCCTTCTCCTGTTGACGGTGAGATCATTGATGATGTTAACAAGGAACCTTGTGAGGGCACACTGGGTGATTATCCCCAAAATGGCATGTCTGAACTTTCTGATTTACCTTGCGCAGTTGAAAAAGTTGTTGTGGAAGAAAAGGAAGAAGAAGAAGAAAAAGAAGAAGAAGAAGAAGAGGAGAAAGAAGAGGAAGATGAAGAAGAAGAGGAAGAAGAAGAGGAAGCCAGCAGTAGAGAAACTTCTGACTCTCTTCTTAGTGAGCTTCATCACCATAGAACAGGTTTGGATGATGTCTTCAAGAGTCTGGCCACCTTTCTAGGAGGTCAGAGGGTCACATACCGAGGTGGTCCATTTGGGAGGCCTCCTGCTGGCACCACTGGAGGAGTGAAGTACTCCTCTTCTCTTGCTTTAGGGCCTGAGATCCACTGTCAGGAACATCAGGATTTTTCCCCAAAATCAGATCCCACAGCATCTTCCAAATCTGGTAACCAATCGCCAACTCGCACTACCTCAGACACACTTTTGAAATCAGACGTGGACACCCAGGTGCAGAAGAAACACAAAGAAATTGAGATTGATGTGAAAGAAAAACCAGAAGGCAAAAATGCAGAGATTCTAGCTGAGAAAAACGAGTCATCTCTCCTGGATGGGTCATTGAGTGCAAAGCTAAGGTTGACCACAACTCATACAGCCTCTTTCACCAGCCTCATTACCGTCTCTGCTGAGGAGGGGAGAGTAAACAACGAAGAGACACAACACAGAGGTACAAAAAGAAAAAGAAAACAAAAGGCTAAGGATGGAGAGAAAGAAGGAGAGATCAAGATTAAGATAAAGACAGAGGAAAGCAGTGTCATCTATCCTAAAAGCAAAACAAATGACATAAATGGTTTGGAAGAAAGGGATGTTTCATCTTCATTGCTCATTATGTCTAGAAACTCACCCAGACCTCTCAAAGATAGTTCAAAGGGCCAGATTCCTCAGGAAAATCCTACCCCACATGGCAAAAACATCCAGAGAGAAATAGTGGAAATTCGAAACACTGATGGAAAGATACCAACTGAGAAAAAGGAAGACGTTGGCGAATTAGAAAATAAGTTATCCTTCGCAACAAATACCAAGACGCCTAGCACAGCGTCAACCATAGCAATGAACACATCCAAATTATGTGTATCCACACCAGCAGGTAAACTTCCCAGCTCATTAACTCCAGTTGACCCACTGAAACTGAAGGCATTGTCCATGGGCTTGTCCAAGGAAATAAAGATCCTCTTGATTAGAGTGGAGAGTGCAGGAAGACAAACATTTAACATATCCGAGGTTGAGGAGCAAAGAATCCCACTTTCCAAGATCAGCATCAAGAACTCAGCCACTGAACTGGTCAGAGCATGCAAGTGAGTACTTTGCAGAGGTGCTTCTAGTGGGAGTATTTCATTGATTATTAGCATTTTGAAGGTAATGGATTGAAGTAGGTCTTACATCTAAGTTGTTCCCCTTGATGCATTTTGTCTTTTACTGTCATCTTTTCCAGGGGGACTAGGGTGAAGGGAAAATTCAAGGAGTCCTTCCTGCTCCCTGCCTTCTCTGTTAAACCTAGCATTGCCATTGAGATCCCAATTCCTCGGGAGAAGCTTAACCCTCCGACACCAAGCATCTATGTGAGTCCACACAGAATATCACAGTCCAAACGATCCAACAAGCACTATCATCAAATATTGAACCTTAAAAAAGTGTTTTTACACATGCAAGTATCATTGCAGTGTCTGTCTGTAGTTAGGGTTGATCAATCAGTCGACCATTTAAAACTGAAATATCTCATGGATTATAAAGAGGGTCAGCCCCGAATTGTGAGCTATTGTCCAGAAATCCCAAATGGTTGTCTTTTTGTCCTGAAGTAGACTTAACCCAAGTTTTGATTCATTTAAGCTTTATAATAAAACTAAATGTGGATTGTCATAGGCAGTCTTCAGCCTTATCAGTGGTAAGCTGCAAATGTCAGCAAGCAAACATGCTAAACTAAGATAACGCACATGACCAACATACAAGATCAGCATGCTAGCATGATCTCATCAGCATGCTAGCATAATCTTTAGGATAATGTCACATGTGACAGCCTCACAAAGCCCCAGGGTGGCTGTTAAAATACAGGTTTTTGCTCTACAGTTTTTTTACTCTACTCTACATAGCTATGACCTTGCTGAGTTCAAGCATTTAAAGAGGTTAAACAGTCAGTTGATGCGCAACCAAATGTCTAGGAACTGATACAATTTCAGCCAAAAGGCAAAAACTGTTACTGGAGGGAGTGGAAGGATTGAAGGGAAATACTGTGGTTGAGGAAAGTGAAAGTTGCAATTGTAGTGACAGAGAAGGAAGAGTGATATGACAATGGAAGCTCACAGACAGATATCATGAGCACTGCACTGTCAGACACTTGCCATTATGAACAAAAATGCATAACTGAAACACAGGGTTTTATCTTTCACATGTTTTACTGTTTGTTGAGACTGAACATACTGTACTGGCCTTTTAACTGGAGGTATCATTCTGCTGTTTGTGTATTATAGCCTCACACGAGATGCTACTGACAAAACGTCTCTTCAGTCCTATTTGAAAGGACAAGCTGCCTTTGTTTTGGAGCATGCTGAAAAGCAGCTGCTGAGATGGTTTAAGCATTTGTGGCTGAAAATTGTATAAATTTTTTTAATCAGAAAAAAAGGTATATTTTTTGTTGTTCATGCCTATCATAGTCACACTGCTACACCCATCCCTGTCCAGACTTTAATCCATTTACATTAGGTCACCCTAAATTGGCAAAAAATTCTCAAACATTTGTGTTCTTCTCAGGATGAATTATAATCATTTTGGTGGTCCCTTCACTTTCCATCTCACACTAAAAAATTAACTAATCTTACACTTTTATTAAATACTGGCAAAATCTTTAAATTTGCTATTAGCCTCAGCCTTATCAGAGGTATGTAACAAATGTCAGCAAACTAACATGCTAAACTAAGATAACACATATGGCTAACATATAAGATCAGCATGCTAGCATGATCTGTATGATCATGTCACATGTGACAGCTTCACAAAGCCCCAGGGTGGCTGTTGACTCTCAGCCTTGATTTGATCTAAATAAAAGACTAAGAATAAAGTATAACACCACAATAATCATATTGAATTATTTAAAATTATTTGAAATGACATCTTGGCTTATTTTCTTAGTAGCGCTGTTAAGCTGCTTGTCATACATTGTTTTAAATCTTCATGTCTACATCTTATGGTTTCCAACCTACCGCTATTTTTTTTCACTTTTTTACAAGGTTTAAAATTTTTATGATGCTGCATTCAAATGTTCATAATTACACTGCATATTTTTTCAGTTGGAGAGCAAGAGGGATGCCTTCTCTCCAGTTCTGCTCCAGTTCTGCACTGATCCAAAAAATGCTGTTACTGTCATCAGAGGCCTTGCTGGCTCTCTCCGCCTTAGTAAGTGTATATACCACACTCATCTCAGCTTTTTTATTCTACTCCATTTTCTCTATTTTGCTCAACAGAATTGATCAACATTTCCTTACACTCTAAATAAGTTTTGGTGATTATTAAGATAATGACATTAAGTAGGGCCTTTTATTTTGTGAAAACTGTCATGCAAGGAACAGGAAAAGAGTAAGTATCATAAAACTGTGGAGTTTATTTTAGCTGTTTAGTAATTTTGCACATGAAGTTTAAATATATGATACTTTCAAATTATTTCAATAACTAAAATATGCAAAATGGATGCTGCATCTTCTACTCTGGAAGAGTTGACAAACAGTGCCACATTCTCACAGTCACATCGTAATCATAATTCTTTATGATCATGTTTGCTGGACCATGGCATGATGCTGCGCCACTAGATGGCCATATTTTAAGTGAGGATTGTTGCTTTTGATACATTTGCATATTTTGTTGTTGATATTTTACAACCCTCTTGTGCAAATTACAGTTTTTATTTATATCTAAACTTGTTTTTCTCCGTCACACATGTTTTTTTTAAGATATCTTAGAGCTTAAAGTCAGATAATAAAGTAATTATTATTTTTAATTATATTTCTGTTCTCTGC
>JAPZDY010000006.1:6370356-6417913 GCA_029783645.1 Ctenochaetus hawaiiensis | reverse complement strand
AAAGAAGGGTTCGGTGAATGCGCATATGAAACTGGTGGGGTTCAGTACCTCCAACAAGGTTAAGAACCACTGCACTAGAGTTTGCAGCTTGAAGCTTGAAGAGCTGTTGTCTTAGTCTTTCTCAACAATGGAAAAAATAGCTATTAGTTTTTGTGATTAAGTTTTATTTTTGTGTATCCTTTGTGTATCCTGTTGAATAGTAGGAATGCATGATTGCAGTCTTCTTACCCCCCATTGTTATATATACTGTCTAAGAATAGCTCCAAGTACATGTACTTGCACGAGTGCTCTCTTATGGTCACATAGTTCAGGTATGTACATGCTGCAGCTGCCCTTTTAGTCACACGCCATGGCCACTGGGTGGCTCCACTACCCACTTTTCTGAAGGCTATCTTAAAAGTTGATGCTGTGGGAGACGAGTGTTTATTTTTCCTTCCAACATTTTCCTGATATCACCCTCTCAAAGCTGCAAACTTCAATTTTTCCATTAAGTTAAGAGACATGTTGACTTAAAAGTAACAAAAGGGTTGTCTAAATGATATAATATATGGATGAACTCTCTTTTCTTTATTTTAGACAATGTGGCCTAAACGATTGGACCGTAATTCTAAACCTACAACTAATATCCTGCCAGTGATACAAACCAGTTATAAAAGAAATAAATAATAAAACTAATTCAATGACATAACAAATGTAGACTTACATTACACCATTTTAAAGACAGCAAAACACAATAATACCCAAGACACCACATGTATTCAGACTGTCTCATAACCTTTTCTAAGTACAGAGTTTTCTTCTTTATTGTTGCTATTTTTGCCATATATTTTTATCTTAAATGTCCAGGGTCAGAGGACATGCGCTTGCCAAAACTGCAGATGCAGGGACATCTCATCATAGAACGTGGACACAGCAGCGGATATCCCGGTTCCAAGGACAGGAAGGCCGCTCTTCCTTTACCAGCCCCCTCAGACACTGACATACACATAAAAACAGCGTATTATGGCATTGTTAATGGCAAAACCACCCCTTGCTCCCAGATTTTTCCACGTAGAACACTAATGCCATGAGCCCTTAGATCATTTTTCCTAGTACAAACCATCAAAATGCCCTTTATCTCTGCAAGGAGTTTATATATCTTAGAAATAAATAAACAAAAATGCCCAGGGTGGGATGAAAAAATGAGACTTCATATCAAAATACTAATTTCACCCTTTGAACTGAGCCCCTCTGGCTTCTTATCAGTCCCATGATAGCCTCTTTTCTCCACCAAATTAGTCAGTGGCCCCCCACCTCCTCCCCGTTCTCATTTCCTTATGTTTTCTGAGAGCTGAGCTCTGTTTTTCATCAAAGGGTCAAGGGCCAATTCTCCATCATTCCTGCCTCTAAGACCAATCTTAAGCAACTCTTACCTTCTTATTTTAGAGCTGTGTGTTTTTTTGCTCAGGACTTGAGTCACTCCGTCTCATTGTTCACACCCTCATGAGTACAGGAGAGTGTAACAGTGGCTGCAGCATTGTCTACATCTTACGTAACAGCCTCACAACCTCTGAATGGGTTTACTGGCAGGCTGTGAGGTTTTTTTTTTTTTTATTATTGTTTTAAATGAACATTAAAAAATAAAACCATCTCATTTATTTTGGATGTTGTAACCCACCTTATCAGTGTTTGACAGTGGTGGAGAAAGTCCTAACTGAGAGAGTGAGGTGTTGTGGATTGGGCAGAATACCCTGACTCCTCTAATCTATTCAAATAAACACCCCCCCCCCCCTCCTCGGTTCCAGGGGTTATCGCAGAAACCCTCCACTGCTCCCCTGCCCAGACACCAACAGCAGCCTTTAACACAGCCCAGCCTGCTCGCTCTGTGCATTTGCATCAGAGGCAACACAGGATACACACTCACACACACACACACACACATGCACACACTGGTAGCCATTTACGCACTCAATCATATCTCAAACTTGAGTCAGAGTGAGGAAACAGAATGTCAGGGAAGGAAGCGCTGAAGCCAGTGGGAAAGCAGAATTTGCCTCAAGTCTACAGAGCTCTTTTCTGACCTGCTTCAGGAGACGTTTGAGACGTTGAGATTTACAACAGGCCAAAAGCTCAAGATATTTATGGAAATCAGCCACAAACCGAAAGGAAAAGGTTGTAAATTTAATTAAGTGGTAAAAATTCAACCTACATTTGGATACCAACCTCAAGAGGTGGATTTTTCAAACAGAGAAGACATACATCAGGAGGAAATTCTTGAAATTCTCTCCGTCTGACCACTTACCGCTCTACAGGTCTTTGAGAGTCCCATCACCCTGCTGCCACCATCAAACTGCAAGAGGACACACCTTCAGGTTAACTGCACAGTAAGTACAACAAACTCCCTCACCTTTTCTTTTTTTAATAATCCATGTTTTTCATAAAAAAAGAAACATGTCTTTTCTGAGTCTAAATCTTTACTAGAGCACAAAAGGTGTATCTTTTTATTGAAATTCTAATCATTAATATTATTCTACCTTTCTGGAGAGTTAATTTTAATTTCTGAAACTGATTAATCAATAAATAATTAATGATATAATCAAAAGGCAAGTGTTTGAGGTGCTCAGTAATTGAATGGAAGACAGATTTTGCTGATATACACTTACAAACAGAAAGCAATTAAAAAAAATGTGTGCTTATGCCACAGAATTATTGGAGGACCAATGAAAGTCTTTTAGAAGAAACTCGGAATCATCTGATTTTTATTGCCTGGTATAAAATCTAAAGAAAAGTCAATAAATTCACAAAAAGCCACATAAAGCTACTACAAATCCCAAAAAAAACATTCAAAACAATACAAAGTCCTCTGAAATGTCTAAACATGGTATTTGTCACACTTTGTGTCACTGTTCATGTTTAAATACGCTTAAGTGTCTTAAATCTTACAATATGATCTTTTATTCTTCATGGAGAATCAAAAACAAGTGAGTAATAGTAGAAGTGAGCAGAACACAATACAGTTATCTGAAATGAACTTACAAAGATGTTGACAGAACTAAATGAAAGATTTCTAGTAAAACATGTGTTCACATGGCGCTCAGCATAATAACAGTAGCTGCTGACTCTCCCAGGAGGGAAATGGTGGAGTGTGACCTGTCATTTCTCATTTCTTTTAATTGTTTAAGTGGAAATGTTTTGGTTTTGTTGTACAAAATTAGTTCAAAATTAAAGTCATAACATTGTTCTGGCGCTCAGATTAGTGATTAGCGTGATTTTTCAGAGTTTTCCAGCCGGTCCTGGCTCATTGTTCTGGGTGGTGGTGTTTGGAGGTGGGGTCTGCTCAGACCATTTCCTCGCACTTAGTGCTGTTTTTCGTTATCTGAGTTGAGTTTCCACACCTTTCACCACGTTATTTAAGAAAGCCATTGCTTCATGGATTAACATTCTTTAGCTTTCCATGTTTTAGTGTATAAACTGAAGAAATTAAGGCGTGTAAGGAGAAGAAGATTTTAGTGCAACTGAAAATAAAACAAACTATGTTAGGTGTGCTTTTTCAACATCACACAAGTGCAGTTATTTCAAATATTTGGCACTCTTTGCTGTTTATGAAGCATAAATTCAGTGTATGTAATTTCACCTAATGCAAACTTTCATTCCTGGCAGATTTTGATAAAAACCAGTTCAATCCAGGATATATTGGTTCGATTTATTTATTACATGAAGTTCTCGGGCTGAAAGTGTGTTTCTTTCCTGCAGCACAGAACACAAAGAAGATGAGCCTGCCACGGAATGGGACGCTGGAGAAGACGGTCTCTGAGCATGGCCTCTCTGAGCGAGGCTCCCCCTCCCGAGCGGGGTCAGGGGTCGTGGTGCCGCCTCCCTACTCCTTAGGGGGGAGCAGAGAGGGGGGTATTTCTGACACCCCCCTGGAGTTGAGGGGCTCTCTGGACTGCTGGGCGTGCTCTGTGCTGGTCACTGCACAGAACATGATCATAGCGCTGATCAACGCCACGCTGGCCAGCATCGTATTCGGCACCATCCTCACCCCCGCTCTCACCATGATCATATTCGGCTTCCTCTGCCACTCCACAGTAAGACTCTCTGTTTTTAACTGACTGAGCTATGACAGTAGGAGGTCAGTCTGGTGCTGTGTCCCAATGTCATAACATGGTTATACTAAATAGTCTTAATAAAGCATGTTAATAAACAGGAAAATCTTTTGTACTAACAGGAAATGAAATCTGTCAATCACACAGGGAATCTGGGAATGCCAGGTTATGTTTGTCCAGAGATTTGATCCTGTTTTCAAAAACCTTACTGGATCTTCCTGAAGCTTAATTTAAATGTTTTACAGCTGTTTGCATAAGCTGCTCTGGTTCCTGTGTGCAATGCATTGTGGGAATATAGCAATAACTACACATGCTAAAAAGATTCAACATTTTTGAATATATTTTAATAGTGTTTGTGTCCTATATTCTCCTTGATTTTTGCATCCATACATTCACTCCTTTATATTCTCCCCCACCTCCTGCTCTCCAGGTGCAGCCACATGGAACATCTCTGTATTGCTCTGACCTGCTGGATGACACCGGCTGTGTGGCCCTGCTGGTTGTGGGCTTTCTGCTGCTCACCCCTCTGCTGGTCCTGGCCCTCGCTGCCTACTGTCGCCTGGCCCGACACCTGCAGCTGGGCATGTGTTTCATCCCCTACAGCCGCGCAGTCTACAAGAACCTGCCCGCCACACGCCAGCGGGGGGGCAGTGCAGGAGGCTGCTGTGGGCAGGAGGGAGCCTCAGAGAGGGAGGGGAAGGGTAGCGTGTGGGTGTAGGAGAGGAGAGGAGCATTGTATATGATGTGTTCCTTTTTTTATTGACCAGATTTGGGTTGTTTGAGCCTCGATCTTTAAGATCAAAGATCTGTCTTTTTTTCACTGTCTGTCTCTTTTAAAGCCATTGTAAAAATCCATCGTATTTCATCATTTATAGTCATTGTTTGAAATTCAATATTGATTTTTGTATACAAGTTCAATGTACTGAATGTATTTTATACCTTTTTACAATAAAGTGTGATTGACCTCCAGATGTTTGTGTTTTAAACTGAAAACTAAACTTAATGGATTGTGATTGAACCAGTTTCGTTAAAGAGATGGAGGTCAAGTCAAGTGAAATGCATAACAAAAGGAAGTAATTGAGTAAAAGTTTTGTTTATGATGCAAACATCCATACACAGAAGTCTGTGAATCACAATTGTAGTACATGGCCACAGCCATCAGAATTTAAAGTCAAAGCATATGCTTTGTTATTTAGCCCTATACACTTCTGAGATGCTTTGCTTTACTGAAAAAAGGAAAGAAGAAAAAAGACCAAACACATATCTAAAAAAAATACAGGTGCCACAGTTTGTCTTTCAATGATATTCTATAAATGCTCTGAGAAATCTCTACCCTTACCAACAACTTGTTTGTTTATTAATTTGTTTGTAATTTGTTTATGTTTACTGTTCATAGCTTACAGAAAAGTTAGGTTATATTTGCTTCAAAATCAGTGTAATATATTAATCAAATGTATTAAATGTCTTTGTTCTGTTTCTCCATCATGTATTAATTAAGATGCTGTCTTATTTAAAAATCTGGAATAAGAAACCGAGAGAATAAAAAAGCCAGAATGCATAAACTTCATTCACAGACAACAACGAGTCAGCCCAGAGAAAAAATTCAAATTAAATACACAACAAAATTTTACAGTTTGTCACAATTTGTGACATTAACGGCAGAAGGCACAGTCTAGTATTTGTTATTTGTCCAGTTTGTACTATTTGAGCTATATTTTGTTTTTGTTTTTTGATTTTGTTTTGTCTGAGATCTATCTAAAACAGTTCCTGATCAGAACAGTTCACTTTTTTCCTGATAAAATTCAATTTAAAAATGCAGGTAGGCATGGTGGGATCATTAATCCCCATCAAGACTTGACAAGTTAATGATGGAATTGATGAGTCATAACCACTTCATGCAACAGTTTTTAAATCTAGACCTCCTTTGAAAACAAGTCGTCAAAACTTGGAAAAGCTAAGCGTTGAGTGCTATTATCCTTTAAATCCACTAGGTGGCATTAGAGACACAGATGGAACCAAACCATTCCAAAGACCATTTGAAAGAGATATAAAAACCTTTATTCATATATAAATTACAAACATGGTGTTTGGTGTGTTCTTTGAATAAACTTGTTTTGCTTTAAAATGGTGGATAAAATGGTAGAAGTTATGTCTTACTGTAATATTGTGCTTTTAATAGATTTATATTTCACATTGTAATGCCTGTGTTTTTGTGTCAGATATATCATCCTGATTTCCTGGCCTGGTCAGACATGTAGTTAACAGGGCTGGTTGTTGATATTCATTAACAGTTTGTGATGTGGAGCTTTGTACAGGGCTGTGAATGCACCAGGTTCCAGGGTACCACGTCCTTCTCCATCAACTTGTCCCATGATAATGTAGTTGACACCTGATGAAACAAAAAAAAGTAACCAAAAAGGTTTATTAGTATTTATGGGTAAATGCAAATAACTGGTAATAATAACTGATGGGGCATGTGACGTGCTGTTACCTCTGCGAAGCAATGGGCACTTCTTGCACTGTGACATCAGCCTGACTGACATGGTTTCTCCAACTTGTGTGATTGTTAGTCGACCTGCCTTGTAGGTCTTAATGATGGAGACGTTAACAAAAAGAGTGCCTCGTGGTCCGGGGGCCAGAGAGGTCACGGTTCCGGTTATCACTGGAAAAAAAAAAGATGATTCAGTCAGAACATAACATCCGATTGGTTACCTCTCGCATTTGTGATTGGCAGGAAACTTACCAAATTCACTGGCACAGAAGCTGGACTTGATGGTTCCAGCTCTCTTACAGGCTCTGGCACAAAGAGGATTTTGAGGCACTAAAAACATAAGAATTCATAAAAAATGCACATTAGATATACATTTTTTGCACGTTGGCAAACAAGCATAGTGTGCACATCATTTGACCCACCAGGCCTCTTTCCATTGGGCCTTGTGACGGGCACCCTCCTGTCCTGGCCTGTGGTGCCCTGTCCTCGGCCCCTTGTGGGCTTGAATGGTTTTGGTCTTTCAGTGGGCGTATGTTTGGTGGTTGGAGCTGGTGGCTGTGTGGTAGTGGCAGGATGTTCAGGTGCAGCCGGTTTGACTGCTGGTTTTGAGGGGATGGACCTCGTACCAGCTCCTGTGTCAACTGTTGCTACCTGAGAACCCTGAGAAATGCTGGTATAGTGAGCGAGGAACCCGTCAGATGTCACACTGAGGTCAGAAACAAACTGGACCAGCAGGACATTACCTGCAGTAATTATTGGCCTGTACAGAGGACAGGTAGAAGACAAGGTAATAGTTATTTTAAAATTAACTTTAAGACCAACAACGGCTCTAGAGATGTCTTTCTCTTACTCTGGGGCCTGATCGCCACAGTATCGTCCAATCAGGCGTGAATCATCTTTCTCACCACCGTTAAAAAATGCCACATAGTCGAACCGACAGTAGGAATCAGCCTCCAGTGCAAACTTATCAAACTTCACCTGGATTACCTGGTACCCGAACAGAAACAGAAGCATATAAAATTAAATGAACACTTGCTGTTTTCCTCAACAAAGGCGCAAAAGACTGAAAAGACTTTGAAAAGTTCAGTGTTTTGATGTTGGGAATGAGGTGTGCTGTCGACCATTTCGGGCTCCACAGTGATAAGCCAGGAGCAGCTGGTTCCTGGTGGGTATTTCTTGTCCGGCCAGTTGGGTGTCTTGATTTCTCCCTGGGACTTTGTCATCTTCCCTCCACAGAACTGTTCATCTGAAACAAGTCACACACACTCCATAAGGATGATGAATGAAGATAACAGTAGACTAAAAAATATGCAGAGTGCTGATTTTGTTCACCAACTTTAGTACATTTTTCTTTTTGATGACTTGGCTTCTAAGGTTGGAATTGTTGTTGTATTTTAGACCAGTCATGCTTATCTGGAAGTTAAAGATCTTAGCAGTACAATCAAGACCTGGTGGTCTCGATCTAGCTTTAAATGCTGGAAGAATCAGAACGAAGGAAGGAGGGAACATTGTGCAAGTCCAGGGGTGTAACATGATACTTTGGACCCTATCATTATCCTCCTATTATTAAATGCAGTTTTTATGCATGTCTTTTGCTTCCTCATATTTTTTAGAGACACTTTACGCTTCTGTTGAAGCAGATAGTGGAAGTAACAGGATATATGGAGAGAGGGAGACTGAACAAAGGCCCACAGCTGGACTCCAACCTGCAGCACAGTGGTTTGTGGTTGACATCTGCAGGTCACTGTGGCACCTCCATGCATGAATAACTTCATAACAACCAAAGCCATGCAACTTCCATCATTATTAGGGTCATTGGTGATTAAGTGTTCGTACCATTTTAAACCAAGTACAGTATTACTCATATAAACAAGAAATCTCAGAAAGAGTTCAGTGAAGACTTTTTTATGGTGCTAGCAAGCTGTGTTTACCTTTGTTGTTTGATGCAGATCCTGTTTGAGTGTTAAATAAGTCAAATTATTGCTTGCTTACACTCATTGGTAAATATATTATGATTAAAAGATTACCTTTAAAAGATTAAAAGACGAAGCCAATGAGATGCTGCTTAATGTATTTACTTGGCTAGAGAGCCAAGCTGTTAGGAAGGACACAATTCAATTTTTGTAAAATGGGAGCTTGCAAGTTCAGGGAAAAGCTGTTTTACCTTAAAAAATGACTTTCTCTCTCTCTCTCATCTTGTTTTTCTCTTTTGACTCTGGTTTCTTAAAGGGCTTAAAAGCCTTTGATTCTGCTGCAGAAGCATCATTGCAGTTATCAGGTTAAGAGACAATGCATTTATGTCTGGCCTTATTGCAGGACTGGACCAAACTCTGTGCCACCCCAACAGACTCAACATTGTTAGACACAGAAACTCTAAAATATTTACTTAGTCATGGATCCTTATGTATAAATTAGGCTAAACATGTAGGAATCACAAACTGACTTCCTCCCCTGTTTTGGTCTTTGGTGGTTAGTGGCAGTATTGTCGCCACTACTACAGCTTTGTGCAAGCTCTTTGTTTGTAAACTCTACAGTTAGCGTAAATTGTGACAAAATTCTGCAACAAAACTCTAAAATATTTGGTTCCACAAGCCAAGGAGCAAGTTTGGCATTACTGTGTTGTGGAAAAATCCCTTTTGAATACCAAACTGTACTACTTTGTGGTGTGTCCTAAACCCATGAAGGCTGGACAATTTTGCATCCATGGGATTAAAAAAAAAAAAAGAAAAACTCCAAAATGTGACCTCATACCATCCACATAAGGTTTGGTTCCACTGAAATATGCGACGAACCCTCGACCCTGCGTCTCTCCGTCAGACACCATCTCCAGCATCATGGTGTTTGTGGTGGAAATAAGAGCGCCTGGTCGGAAAGTTCCACAAAAGCGACCTAGTTTTTGCACCAAGTTGGAATTGCCGTTGTAAACATCCAGATAGTCGTAGCGACATTGTGAGTCAGCTTCCAAGTCAAAAATGCGGAAGGAGAGCATGATCACATTTCCCTCTGGAACCTGGGAACCCGAGAAATTGTACAAGAGTCAGACATCAGCAAGAAGGAGTGAGGAAGGAGTCAGTATTTAGACATTTTTCAGGGTAAGTGACTCACAGTGATTCGCCAGGTGCATTTGCTGTTGGGTTTGTAAAAGCTTGGGAAGCCTTCACTGCCAACAAAGCCTGTGTCCCCGACCAGGTCTCCACCACAGTAGAAAACAGGCCTGTGGTGAAGGAGTCGGTAAGACAGTGAGAACAACATGGACAATGAGACAATAGAATTGCAGCAGCACAAGTCCGCTGAGTCGCTCAAACCTCCCACAGATACAAATATTTTGACTGACCTCCTCATGTCCTTCTCTAACCTCTCAACACAACTCCACAAACTACTGAAGTATTACAGTTTACTGGAGTGCACTGTAAATAAACAAGAGTTGTTTGTTTGTTTGTGTTTGTTTTTTATCTGTCACACACAGGCCATTGCTACATTTGTGCTGACATTTGATTTTCCTACTTAAAATTTGTAATTAGTTGTTTATAAGATGAAAGCAAGCAAAAAAAGAGACAAAGTGAAATAGTCAAACAACTATCAAGTAATTTTTGCTTTGTAGCAAGAAATGTTTAAATGAAAATAGTTTGTTAACTTATGTTGTACTATATTGTACTTTTTTATATTTTACTTTTTAACTTATATTTTTCCATCCCAGTCATAAAATATGAGCTATGTGAGGCCTTAAAACAGATGTGAGATATTGCTTTATCTAAAAAGACAAGTATTAATGTAGTGTAATGTTTTGTATGGAGCCCCAGTTTGTACAATATTAAGAGCTAACTTAGTAATTCTGAAATAAATATGGATGTATATTACCAAAAATGTAAACACTATAAGTGAAATAATGACTAACTAGTAAAATACTCCCGAGATTTCACCTCATTTCTATAAAATTATATTTTATGTTTTTCTCTTTTTTTCACAATAATACAGTTTAAATGGAAATATTTTTCAAAGCTGCCTAACTGACTTGTCAGGTTTTTATCTTGGTTTGTCACAAGAAACTTGAAATTGCAATTTAAAGAATTACACAAACAATCTGGAATAAACATCGGGGGGAAAAAAACAGAATCAAAGAATGATTGTAGTAGTAAGTTGATTTAGTTAGAGTTATCTTGGCAGGATTTTGACTGTTGATATATTTCCTTTTTCCCGAAAGAGACACACAACACTGTAAAAATAAAAGACAGGGTTTTTTTTCTCTGTGGTCACTGGGGCCATTTTGAACACTTTTGTGGTTGCATTGATATAGAGTGACTAGTCTCGCAGTAGTGGGTTGGTTCAGGATGAGTTAAGGTTTGTTTGTCCAGAGACTAAAGACAGGCACAAAATCTTAAAAGTACACATTTTTGGTTATTTTATCACCTGATAACAATGATCTATCCAAGTAAAGTATAAAAACATACAAAGCTGAGTTCATCACCATTCACATTTGACTTTGTATTAGACAGCACAAAAACACTTCGATGGAATGTCTGAAAAGTTTAGAGATGCTGGCTGGAAACTAGTCTGCACTCTGAAACTGACCTCTCACGATAAAATAGTAAGTATAATGCTTTAATAGAGTGGTGCTGTCACTGATGAAAGTTCCTTTTGTCTTTCTACTTTTAAAAACATTCCACCACATTTACAAGGAAGCTGCATATACTTTTACTACATGTTTACCCAACAATTAAAGCATCAGAATCACCATACAAAATTTAAAAAAACCCAATTAAAAATGTAGTAAAGCCAAAGCTCACGACAGAAAACTCTGTCAGGATGGGCGTCATAGTTTATCATGTCCTCTCGAGTTAAATAGATGAAGACGCATGAACAAAAAAAGGTCTGCAGTTCAATTTTTCAGATACAGCTGACGAGCACATTTTATAGCTGACAGAGTATTCCAACCACACAGTTAATGTGTCACAACCATGTAATAAATTCTGGTGATCCAAGCATCCAAAAACACAGAGTTCACTGAATGGGAAGGAAAAATTCTGTATTTCAGTCATGCTGCCAGCAGGAATACATAAGATTCAGTTTTTACAGGCCTAAGCCAAGTAGAATATGTCATTTATTATGAAGTTTTACAATATTTGTGATGTAAAAAGTTGCTGTACTTGGCTCAATTGAAAAAATATGTTGTAAGAACTAAAAAACAGTTGGAAACTTGTGTCTTTGCCTATTCTTGGAAGTGAAGGAAAAACTTTTTTCCTGCAAACTACAAACTGAGACAGCAGAACCCCAGCAAAGTCAGACGCTTGCTGATTTGAGCCAAGATGTCCGGAGGCAGAGCCAAGTTGCTCTGATTCGACCTCACAGGCAGAATCTAAAGCATAAACATCTGGCTGAGCCACTGCAGACTCAGCGTGCCTCACATCATGAGCCAGATCCAACAGGACAACTCTGTGCCCAATCAAACAGCAAACTGGAAAGAATTTAATTACACAGAAAGGAAAGAATTTAGTGCTTTTCACCCTAAAGTTGTGGACTTTTGTGAACTTAATTAGTTGATTATTGTTAATCCAGGAACTGGTATCCTGAACTCAACAAAGTCACAAAAGTGAAGATTAGAATTCTTTTCAAGAAGTCACATTCCTCGAAAATACGCATTCTCCACACACCACAACCTCACCTGGTGAAATTGGTCCGTTGCGCCTTTGTCCATCCTAAACTCAGAGACAGGATCAAGGAGCAACCAAAGATGCAGCCCACATGCACCATGATGCAGCGACTAAGTAAAGCAGACTAGCGCAGCAAAAGGGGATGGCTGCTGGTGGCCAGAGGTGTAGGACAAGAGGGGAGGATGACGAGGAGGAGGCCTCTCAGTCAGGGTGGGCGGAGGGAATGAATGAGTGGGGAAGAATCCGAAGTGAGAGAGAATTCGAGAATGGATAAAGAGACGCACAGTGATGCTGAATGGACAGCGATGGCAACAAAGAGTCATGAGGGGGGATGACGTGAGTTGGGGAGGATGGGAGGAGAGGGCTGTAATTAAAGCCAGATGTTTCTTTAAAATAACCCCAGGGTTTCTGTTTAAGAGAGGGGGAATCTAGGAAATAAGGAAATATGAGGGGGTTAGTGTCAGAAGTGTGACTGAGGTTTTGTAGACATTCAGAAACAGCAGATATATCTGGTTCCCACGTGGTTGAAACTTATGGTAAAAGAAGCATGAAAATTGGGTCTGGATGGCTGTTAACTGCATTAACATCCATCCTGGGTGTCTGGCTGATCATTATGCAGGGTGCACAGGTGGGACCAGAGCCTGAGGCTCTATGGGCTGTAAGACTCAACCAGTTGGGCCATAAATCTTAACATTCCACAACATGTGAGACCTTTAATTTACTAAACCAAATATTTTCTTAATGAGTTAACTTTGGTCATATAGTTCAAACAAAATACATTCAGGATCCAAAAGGAGCTTAAAAAATTGATCCCTTACCTCCAACCCCTCTTACCGTATTTCCCCAAGTCCCAAGGGCTCCTTTGGCTCCAAAATATTCGAACCAGAACATCTATTGCCCCCACCATTTACCAAACCAAGAATAACACTTTAGAGGGGGGAGTCTTTCTCCGTCAAGAATCACAAATGAGCCAACCCCCTTGGCCTACATTACTGAGGCCTCTGGAGGGGATGCTGTTACAATAATGCTATAACAGCCGCCACTTTTACAGACATCAGAGCTGCGACACCTTGATCAAAGCCTAGAGTGAACAGGACAGCAGCTTAAGAGCACATAGCAGAGTTTCCACAGAGAGATTGTGTCTTCAGATACACGTGGCATATGACTTAAACAGACTTTTTACACTGAGGTTTGTTTTGTAATGTTTTTTATTTTTTTTTTAGAATGGGCAGACTGCTTGCAATAGTTTTGATGCGACAGATAGAGTGGATTCGCCCTTAAAGTGAGCAAGAGAAATGAGCATTCCCTGATCCTGCTGTTCTGTGTTTGTGTTACCCCAATGTTCTGATAACAGGCAGCAGAAGCAGGAATGCAACGACGTGCAGGGTCTGAGCAGACAGTGTCTGAGTGCGCACAACTGTGCAGCCACTGCCATTATGTGTGGGAGTAACAGTGACCTTTACACTTAGCAGGAATCCAAGCCAAGGGTGTAGGTTTCTGCAATAACTCCTGATGAATCCTTCAAGCTGGACTTGCATTCCTTTAGGAGAGTCAGAGGGAAAAGCAGTGGGGGAGTGGATGACTGTTGTGAGATGGGAGACAGATGGGTAAGGAGGGGAGGGGCTGCAGAAATAGGAAAAATTAAAAACAAACCTAAAACAATCTGACAGAGAGGCAATCTAACAAAGCGAGCGAGTGTGTTTGAATGAACCCAGGAGTTCGGTCATGTTCATGCCTCCCTAAGCAAGCTGATGAATGTATTCCCCACATTCCCTCTGCAAATCACTATACCATTACGTCCAAGATATAATCTCTTAGAAATATAAACACTATAAATATGACACTCTGCTGGGGAGGTGGAAAACAGAATGAATGTAACATGTGCAGCTGTGTGAATCCATCTGAGGAGGTGACTGACCTAAACTGATGATTTTCATAACAGACCCATGTGTTCTCTATGATTGTGGCTCCACTCAAACTCACTCATTGGAGTTTAAAAAAAGATCTGCCTTCCAATTATGCATTGCAGTACAGCAGGTCAAATGTCATGTTAGCTCAGCAATAGCATTAGCAGTAGAAAAAAGGAAAAGAGATAAGGATTTAACTGGAAATGATGGTATCCTGCTTTTAATCAGAGATCCCTTTAAGAGCATTGTAGTTGGAGCCAGGCACCAGCAAACTCCTAACATTCGTCACTGGTTTCTAGCAACATCACAGCTGTTTCAAAGAGCAAACTGCTTCTTTTAGATTCAAAGAGGGACGTCAACGAGGCATAATAGCTTTTTTCCTGGATCCAGATCACTGTGCACTGTGTGAGAAAATATGAAACTCTCCACTCAGAGGACGGACAGTGTGCTAAAAAGCTCACAACACCTCATTTGGCATTACCATGATGTTGCACTGAAGTGAAATCTTATAATACGGACTCTCACACACACACACGGAGTCGATGTATTTTTCCAACAACTGCTAAAATTACGCATCCAGTATCACTTTTAATGCTGTGAGCTTTCCTTACTTTCTGTGGAAACTGCTCAGAAGACACATCATCATTTTGCCAGGAAGTCCAAGGATTATAACGACAATATCATACCAAGCAAAGAAAAAAAAAACCCTTTCGTAATGGAAACAACAGCTAAAAAACATCTCTTTTTCCCTAAGCAAAAGACACAAACATGATTCATATTTTGAAACGTGGGAAGCACACTGAAAATTACACACATTTGCATTGTCATGCCTAACCCTGTAAACGATGAGTAATTGATCAAAAATGTGTGGTAAAAGAAAAGGATGTTTTGTTACAGCTATGTACTTTGGTATTTGCAAATACATTAAAAGCAACATAAAATGTAGATTAGAATCAACCCACTGTATTTGGCATTTTCTCTATAGTCTTTGTAGTATTATGTAATAGTAGCACATCTTTTAGCAACTAGGCAACCATATAAAAAATAAACAAACAAAACATTCAAGCTTAGATTTCCCCATTGTGAAGAATTGTCTACTTTACTTTTCATCTCTAGTATTAACCTAATGTACTAACCAAAAATATGGATTACTTATTGTTTTGCAATATAGAACAATGTCTTTTTAACATTGTCACTTAATCTATTAATGAAAGGATGAAACGTTTGTATGCATTAAAGTTTTGGAACATAGACATTATGTTATACATTTATTAGGATTTGACATCTCTCCCTTTTGAACGCTGACTGTAATGTTTACATTAGTGGGTCCATACAATCAGTATGTCCGTAGTGGAGCTCACTGTTGTTATGGTGACACCTGGTGGTGAAAACCGGGAACCATCCGGCTGTGAATTTGTGTACGAGGTGGGTTCAGTTTCGTTTCATTCATTTCTATGCACAAACCTTTTCCCCATTCTGTGCTTTTCCACTAATAGGCTTGTGATATCGTCAAACCAACCAGAAACTGTCGGTTTCCAAAGGCGTTAGCTTGGTCAGCTTTAGCTGACAGTTGTTATTAGCCGGTTGTTCGGTGTGATTTTGACTGACGAGTGATTGAATGTCAAGCTAATGTCAGTGAGTCAGTCAGTCGCGGTCGCAGAGGACGAATATTTTGCGCTGAATAAACATCTGGTATAAGAAACTGACATTAAATGCAATGTCGACTGTCCTCCACCAAACACGAAAAATGGCTTATAATGCACTGACTTAGCTAACCTTTTTGCTCCGTGTTGACTAGCATGTTTGCGGGCTGACGTTGACTAAGCAAACGTCCACGTAGAAGTTTATGCGTCGTGTAATATAAGCAGCGTATTCATTATATTGAACGACAAAACATTACATTTTGTCTAACATTACAATGCCCCGGTGCCGCTAAGGTACTTCTGTATTAAAGTAGCTGTAGCGACTCTCAATGGAGGCTCTTGTCATAACAGCTCTTTACTGTTGCCTCTGCCCGGATTTACCCACAGCCACCAGTACCAGTGGTAGTCTAGTATTGGAGTAAACCAGATCTCTACAGCTTCGTCATTTTGCATATCTGTGGAGCCTTGGCATGTAAGGATACGGTCCCTGATATCTACCTTTCGAGTACTTGTCTCACTGCATAAATCACAACGAGGACTTAATATTTCTGTGAGGCCACTGTCATGCAGTGATGTGCAAATCCTGCATGCACGTGTTGATAAGATCAGAAAACTGAAAATGGTGACAATGTTTTATATGATAATATGGCATTGACTCACAGGGGGCATTGTAGCTTTAACAGCAGATACATGAGACTAAGTGTTGGTACCATTTGTTTGCACTAATGTGTTGAGTTCATGGTGCGTGTGTTAGTGTAAGCTACTGTAGGAGCATGACTGTGCAGTGCCTGCATGAATGCACAAATGTGCACTTGTAAGACTCCAGGTCTTCATGTATTTTTTGAATGCATGTTAATAAGATAAATCAAAGGAAGAGGTTTATCTTTTTATAGGTAATAAATTTATGCTTATTCATACAGGTGAGATAAGGTACCAGAGTTGCAGTCAAAATTGCATCTGCCCATCGTTGCACATCCACAAAGCACATGAAGCACACACAAAAGTACAAGCTGTCATAGGTATTGTTTTCCAATATACATATATTTCATGATGTTCATCAATATAATAAGACATTGATAGATTTACACTACAATTATTTTATGTACTTTAGTTTTCCATTCAGTCTTCTCTCCATTACGTTGAGTCAACCTTGCTTAGTTTCTAACCCCATACCAAATGACAGCACAATAAAATCTATCAATAAATAAAAACCAAGGAAAAGAAAAAAGATCAAATAAAACTGTGCACATTGCCCGTGATCCTCCAGTCATGTCCCTCCTGTAAGGCCAGATGACCAGGGGCAATATGGGCCTTCATCCCAGAAACCCCAGTCCCAAAGAGAAATCAAAATCTTTCCTCAAAAATAAACAGATTTAAACAAAAAATATATCTTGTAGATACAAACGGCAATCTGATGTAAACTGTAGAATCATTCTAAGCATTCTGGACATTTGTAGGTAAAAACACTTTTTCCCCCATTAACCTCCCATTTTCTTTACTTTTACCCATCAGTGCTTCCACACGAACAATTCAGTGACATCTGGAGTTATTATTAAATTGATGCAAAAGAAAAACACAATAATTGGTTCAAAAAATAAAACATTTTAACATACATTAAGTAGAATATTGTATGTTTATAGCCATCCAGTGAACATTCAGAGACTCAGGTTCCCTCCTATCACTGCATTCATTCCATTTGGGTGATGGTTAACGTTTGGGAACAATCTCTGTACATATTACAGGAAGCTTTGTTAACAGATAGCATCTTTAGATGATCTCTTTCTCTCTGCTTGTTTCCTTCCAAGTTTGAATCACAAGTTCACGAGTTACATTTCAAACCTGGAAGAAGGGTCTGTGTTGGTAATTTGCATTTTGGA
This sequence comes from Ctenochaetus hawaiiensis, assembly GCA_029783645.1. NCBI lineage: Eukaryota > Metazoa > Chordata > Actinopteri > Acanthuriformes > Acanthuridae > Ctenochaetus > Ctenochaetus hawaiiensis. The sequence goes on along the minus strand of JAPZDY010000006.1, from coordinate 6,400,262 downwards.
CCACCCCCAAATGACCTGAACACAGTGTTAAGTTGAGATCACTGAACAATTCTAGAGGTTGACCTAAGACAATATTCTCCACTGAATCATGTTCCCATCCCACCGAAATGAACGAATCACAACAGAAAAAGTGCCACGGTAATAAAACAGATGCAGACTTCTTTTCATACAGACAATAAAGCAACAGAAAAAGAGAGCACTCGCTTCATTTTCACCTTTGTGATCAAATTGGTTGAGCACTCACAACAGTTGGATTTATGGATTAACACAGAAGTCCTACCCCAATCAGTAGTGTTATTTCACCTCAGTCCACTGTGTGGCTAACTCCTGCAGGATGGCTGAAAGGACCACATTTGTAACCCTATAACTTCTATTGCCAAAAGCCAATTTTACGGTAAATAATATAGTTTTTGTCCTTGTATATATATATATATATATTTTGGTAAATTGCTAATACCTTAAACCTGAGGATATAGGACCCCCTACTCCCCAAAACACCCCCATAATACAACACCAAGCACTGCAGATTTTTTATTACATTTTTCTTAGTTTTTGTCAGGTAGCTACAGTTATGTTTCATCTTTTTTATTTTAGAACATGGCAGCTCTATGGAGACACAGAAAAAAAAGAAAAGTTGTGCTATTCTAAGTCATAAGATCATGTTTCTAAAAACTTGTTACAGATTAAAGAAGCTCATTGAATCTGATACACATGGTAAGGGGGGTCTGTATTAGAGATTTGAGCATGCGGTCCTCATGTTTTGGTTTAATTTGCATAAGTTAGAATGGCACACACACTACCCAAACAGACACACCATATAAGTAGTGCGTGACAATAAAAGGACCAGAAATCATGGATAACCAGGGTAAAGGTATGAGCTATTTAAAACAGACTGGGATCGTTTGAATAACCGGTTTCTCTCTACTTGTTTTTGATGGCAATTGGCAGCATTAGCATGGGAATCTGGTCTTTGGTTATCATCTGTAGTTTACTGTTGCTCTGTCTGGAGGAAAACTTGTAGAGGAAACAGGGTGAAGTGTGTTTGTCAAGGTTGGGGTCCCTTTTAGTAAAACTGGCTGGCAGATCTGTAACCTCTCTGCTTGTGTACTTCAGTGGTCAAGGAAACAACGTGCCCGCACTCTGAGATTTAAGCGGCCTAATCTGGCGGGATAAACAGGGGATATTCCCGAGACAGAGCTATTCTAACTCACACACACACTCACATATCATTGCACCTGCACTCACAGATACACACCCACACACACACTATGTAAGATTCAGAATCAGTGAGTTGAGCAAAGGGGGGCCGGTTGGTCTTCTCAGCTGGTGGGCAAGATAAAAAGTCATGTTGAAAAAAGACAAGGCTACTAAGGCATTTTACACAATTGTTTTGACATGTTGTGGGTAGTTTTTGTATTCTGTATATCTTTGCAGTGACCTTTGCTCACTACAAAGCTAAACTGATACATTTTTGATTATTTAACAATGGGGTTTGTGGCAGTTTAGCATGTGCTGACTTGCCTCGTGTTAAGCCTTTCTTAGAATAAACGTCATATTTAAACGTCATCCCTTTAGTGAGACAAATTAATTCAATTACTGAATTCAAACAATTTCAGAGCTGACACTTAAAGGTAATAAAAAAAAATCATCTGCCGTTTTGAGTAATTTTAGTTTTTTAGTCATCTCATGTTGATGTGTACAGGGCCTTAGTTTGACCAAGCGTTTAAAAATAAGTGTCATATTACCCTGCTCTCCTGCTCATAAAGTAGCCAAAAGGGTAGTATGCACAGGAGGAGATGCCAAAACAATGCATTAGAGTTGTCAAAGACCAAACCAGCGAGGGCACCAATGAAAGAAATAACAATAGAAGCCTCTCCCTTGTTGCTTGGCAGTGTATAACGCACAGAGCTGAATTACAAAAACACATAAGACAGAGGTAAAGAGGAGCTCACCGCTGTTGGCAGCAAAAAGTACTGTTTGCACACTTCCTCTTTACCTGTCTGTTTCACACAAAAATATACTATAATAAAAAATATAATCTATTATATTTAAAAAAGAAAAAAGGCCTTAACTCTAGGGAGAAACACTGAGACAGAATCACTGCGCTAGCAAAAAACACTCTTTTTAAGGAGTGCCTCTAGTTTTTTTAAATAATTGCTTCTCTTATCTTGTTTCTAACCTTTGACTGTGAATTTCTGAGCCTTCCCCCAAAGTTGCGGAACTAAAACTCAACTGCGAATTTGACATTTTCCTCATTAGCCTCTGTCCCTTTTCCTGGAATTGCAAAATAAGGCTGAATTGTCTCTTTTTTTTATGTGCTCTTCATGTGGAGAGGTTTTGCTGCACAAGGATCTCCTTTGGCCAGCCTACTGACCAGCCAGACAGCGCCATCAAAAACAAGGTTGTTTGTGCATTTTTAACAGATTCCTTTTCTAGAGTCAGTCACCCCCTCTACACAAACAAAAAGTGTGAGGTTGTCTTTGACTGGAAATATTCCACAGTAACTAATAGAAGTAACTGAAGACTAAGGCTTTACAGTGTCCATGTAGGTAACGGACCAGTGAGGTCTAACCTTTGCTTTTTGAAAAGTAATCAATTGTAAATTCAAGCCAGATTTAGGTACTTTTTAAATCACCTGGCATTAGAATTGTTTTGCAAGCCCATATCTACAGTTTGACATTAATGACATCTCCACAGTATACCGTAAGTGTAATGTTAGGATAACATCATCATTATTACAAAATAAAATAATTTGGACAGATTGAAATCTAATCTGGTCTATCCAAAGCTTACCTTTACAGCTAATAACTATAACTATTTTCTCCTATGGTTTGTATGACCCACATTTTCGACACAAGTTTCATCGCATGTATTTTTTTTTAAGATACTTACACTTACATGTGCTACAGTAAGACCATTTGCACTAGACTGCAATGAAGGAATGTTTTCGAAATAAGACACTACGTAATATTTAAATAAAAAAGAAAACATCTACAGACATTGGTCCAATTGTACTATGGCAGTTTCGAAATTATCAGAGGAAACTGAGGTTTTCAAGCATGCTGAGAGACAGAAGAAGGTTGGGACGTTGAAAACATTACAGATGAAAGTAATTAGAGGAGAAGAATGAAGAAAGAGAAATGACAGTGAGATGGAAAGGACTGGAAATGATGGTTACTATAGATTCATTTAACAGCTCATGCATTATTTGTATGTTTATCAATATCAATGAGCATTAACTCTCAGAAAGCCAGCAGAGAAGCTAAGACTTGAATTTTTGATGGCATCAAGTTATAGAAATCTAGAGCTGAAAATAAGAGTATTTCCTTGGGCAGTTTTGTCTATGTGGTAGCTCAAATTTTTGTAACTTGATGGTATTTTTTTAAAGTACAAGTTTTAGTTATCCGGCTAATTTTGGACTCCTGTAGTGGACATGAGAAACACAGATGGACTTGAAAATGAACTGGTGTTTCATTAGTTAAATGGAGACAAACTCCACTGTGCAAGAATACAGCAAAAAGAGAGAGTAAGCAGGGGACAGACAGATGACGATAACATGCAAGATACACACTTTGATTAATAGGCAGTATTTAACGCTGAAGCATACGTCAAATTAATACAAAAATTAAAAAATACAAAATGCACACACACACGCACACACACCTACAAAACAGTATATATCAGAATAAAACTCTACAAAGAACTATGTATATCAGGTATGTAACAATAATCGCCAATTGTTGTTTCCTTTTCTGTTGTTGCATCGTCACAAGTGTTTGGTTCTCAGTATGGCAGGTTAGAAAAGCCAAGAGTACCCAGAAAGGAGACAGGGCCACACACTCACAGGACAAATATTGACAGGGGTCCAGAGGCGAGGTGGTAGAAGTGGGGGAGCCATGGGGCCCTGAAGGGTTTAGGGGTGTTATATCGAGGCTAATCAGGGAGATGTATATAGTAAATTATTTTATCATGGTTAATTTTGTAATCAATTTGAGGGTTTTCTTTTCTGTAGCAAGTAAATTGGGATTAGACTGGGGTAGGAGCAACTCTTCTTAGGTGCTGAAGTACACTGTAGAAAGAAAAAAATGGGAAAAGGAAAGGTAACAAATTTAATCTGTTGAAAATAATGCGTCAGCAAACCAATAATTCCAGCAACTTTCTTTGATTTGTTAAAATATGAATATAATTTTGTCTCAAATGCCTGATGAAAGACTATTTATTTTAGTTTTACAACTGATCATTTCCACTAAGATAACACTGACAAATCACAGAGAACAAGAAAGTTAAAAGAATTCTTACCAATAATGACGATGAGGACAATCACGCATATCACACCCAGGATAATCATCATCTGTGGTCAGTGAGTATTTTAGAAAAAGCCATTAGAAAAGCAGTAAAATTTGTCATTTTTAACTGTAGTACCACACTAACACTGTTTTGTAAAACAAGTTCTCAAAAGCCCCAAATACTCAAAATAACTGGCAGGTAGCCCACACAAAAGTTAACCTGCCTTTGTATTATTACTCATGCTCACATATGCATTTCTCAAGTGTCTTTAATTCTTGGCTTAATTAACCTCGAAGAACTCATATTCAAACAGCTGCACTGCATGAGCCTCATGATGGCAGCAAGATGATTCCTAATGTGACATGTCATTGTGTAATCCAATGATTGATGATAATATATGTTGAATTTAGACCCTAAAACAAACCAATGACACAGTGAAATTGCTGTCCCTAAAATATGCTTTCAGACAAAGTCTTTGGCAGAAATTGACAGTTGTGATTGGCCACCTGTTCTTAAAGGTTTTCCTTTTTAAAAAAAAAAAACGGACAGTTTCATGCAGCCTTTATACATACATGTTTACTCTCTGAGTAAACACATCTGCATGTCCTCACCTTGGCATTCTTCCACCAGTATTTATTCTTCAGTTTTGCAGCGCTGGTCTCAAACTGAGAGGCTCCAGCCTGCAGGGCGTCAGCCCTATCGTCCAGTTCTGACAGCTTCTGATCACGCTCCAGAACCTTATCCACGTTTACACGCATGATATCCACCACCTGGGGAAAGACATGCACAGCATTGTAATCAGCTGTCAGGATAAAATTATCCTATATAAAAGTCCAGCAGGATGGAGCTAAACTGTGAAATCATGACTTCAACATTACATAAATGACCAGGATGAAACCCATTCCTAGCAAATTTGTATAAATTTGGTATATAAGGGAGCAGAGAAGACATAGATACAAGTAATCAGCCAATAAAAGCTGAAAAACCAAATGTCCACATCTGAGCTTGAGAACATGACCCTGGGTTTTGCAGAGAGGTTAGCACTCACCTCATCCACCTGTGCCTGCGTCTGCTGCAGACGTCGGTTGCTGGTGAGGTTGGGAGGAGCTGTACTCCCTCCCTCTGGTGCAGGGGCTCCAGCGGCTGGTGCAGACCTAGTGATAAAAAAAAAAAATATTTAGTACATAGTTAAAAAAAAGTATTAAAAAACAGAATTACAAACTTCTTGGCAAAAGTTTTCCATTTACTGCTACATTTTAAATGTTTTCCAATGCAGAAGAAAAGACAGCCATTTGGCTTGGAAAAATAGTGATTCAAAAAGTAAGCAAGAATGAGGGCTATTAGTTACTAAAGCTGACAATTTTCACATTTAACTATGTTTTAAATTTGTAATGAAATTTGTAATCATGTGTCTGGCTCTGCAAGTGAATTAGTTATTATAAAAAAATAAAACGCTGAAAAAATAAGACAAATGACAAATATTTTAATTTGGACTGTTCACAAAAATAGTCTATGAGGAATAATTTCCTTTTAATTCACTTAGGTGTTAGTATATTTGATCACAGTGTGTGGAGTTCTGTGGATTTAACAGTGCTGGGAACTATGAACTAATGGCAGTGACAGAAAACCTCCTATTTATCAAAAGGTTGTAAAACATTAATGTTAGTAATGAGATTGGAGTTATCAGATCTGTGATTTGCTGTGTTCTACATGAACAATTCCATATGTTTAGAGTTGGGGAGTCTAAATATTTACCTTTTGTCACTCAAAGACTCAAACACTATAGGCTTTGCAGCAATCAAGTTGATTTGTAATGTCATGTCATGCCATGTCATGTCATGTCGTACTGGTACCTACATAGACCTGCTCTTTAGATGCATGATGCAGCACTAATGACCTCCGTGAGAAACAGAAAGGTTTAACTGAGAGTGTCATTTACCACTGCAAAGTGAAAGCCCCATGAAAAATATGTTGCCTTCATGTTAACAGGTATTTCTTACTGTTGCTTTGAAGCAGAATAAACAAATACGACAAAAATATAAGAAATATATAGTAATCAAATGCAAAATAAGTATATACTTGAAAAAAAAGAGTTACAATATTTTCAGTACTGACAAACAATGAAAACATGCTCCTCTAATTATCTGAAAGGCTATACTTTTTAACATTAGAAATAAAAAGTACATCTTAAAAATGCATCTTTGATAGCATTTTTCCTCTGAAATGCGTTTGTTCATGTGAGAACACTCAGAAAGACACAGGAAATAAAATTCTTTAAAAAAAATTAAAAGTATAAAATGTTTTTTTACTGTAATTGTACTCAATTCTGTGATTTCAACAGGATGAATCAGATTAATCTAATTTGAAAGATACAAGCTCCACTACAAAAAAATGTAACCTTTCATATCACATCTAAAATTCAAAATAAACAGCAGAACAGTCACAACCCACCCAAGCGCAAAACAGTTTTAATTAATAAACTGTAATAATAAAATGAACGTGGGAGGTTCAAAGATTTGATAGGAAGTTTAATTATCCTAGCCTACACATACCAGTTTACCTTTAATAATAATGTATATCCATATTAATTTAAATTCTTAAATAATCCTTAAATTAAATCTTAAATATTCTGCAACTTGATGTTGAGCAGTTACACTGAAAAAGCAAATCCCTACATTTTGCATGTGGCATGGAATAGCTCAAGCTTGTTAATTTATTTATTGCAATCTATCAACAAATAAATCAATAAAATTAGACAGTAAAATTGCAAACTCACACTCTATAATAAAATAAAGCATCTAGTATGTTCTAATTAGCATTCTTTAGTTATAACTAAGCTACACTATTAGTGAGGGACAAAACTCTGTATAAAGGTCACCTTTACACGCTTACACATTACTAATCCTCTAACAACAACAAATCCTTTGAATAGTGTGCCTGATGGTGTGGGTGGTCTCTATCAGCTGCCAACAAGCCCTAACAGACACTGGCAATAAAAAAAACACTCAAGGCTAACTGACGTATCTGTAATGATGAACGATTGTGTTTTAAACAAAGATAGAAATGGAGAAAATGTACAGATTAGGGTGATTATCTTTGTGCACTTTACGGGTGGATGGATTGCGAGAATCTGATTAAGAATTATTAATTGTCACTGATTTTTATTAAACTGTATAACATCCATGGCATTAATTTCTTTTTGCTTACCAGAAACAAGTATCACAACAAAGCTGTAATGTGTATAGAGGCTCACACTACCATCACCTCTGAACTGCAACCCCAACCAGGAAGAGCTGCCAAAGCAGCAACAAAATTTCTCACCAGCTATTATGAACTGTGAATCTGCCCACTGAGTTTGATGAAGCAACAAACTGAAAGCTCCACACCCAGGTGAGGCAAATGTTTCTGAACAATGCCATTTTGGTGGATAACCTTCACTATTTATTTAAGAATTTAAACAGAGGGAGGTCTCTGCATGCTTCAGAGACTGCTGAACATGGAATAGTTATATCCTGTTTATGGATACATTTCTTGATTTGATTAATGCAGCCAACAGGTACTGATGGGCAATTTAACGTGGTGAACCTTTTTTAATTGTCTAAAATTCTCAGTAAAGACACTGTTAACCTAATTTCACCCCTTTAAAAAAAATCTCTCTCTCCCAGAAGCAACATGAATTCACTTGCAGTCAAATAATAAAAAAAGTTAAAAAGACCTCTTATTATTTTTCAGATAGCTGGGTTGGTAGGGTTTCACATCCCTCAAATTGGACATGAAAAAGCTAAATATACTTAAACGTCTCTCAAGAAAACACATGTTAGAATAGTTTTACCCTGCGGTTTCTCATGAGTACTCGTGCTAAAGAAAGAAATAGATAGATAGATAGATAGATAGATAGATAGATAGATAGATAGATAGATAGATAGATAGATAGATAGATAGGCTCACATCATTTAACATTTTATTTAAAATAAATACTAAAAGAAACCAACGGATTTGTGTTTGTTTAGTCACTGTCATGGAAAAGCATGCTGTCTGACTTTAAGCACTGGAGAGCGACATTTCAGCACTGGACAGCGCCACAGCAGCCCAGACCAGAAACAGTCAGATCCCAGTCTCACTTTCCCATTCTGTTTGATCTTACTAAGCTGGAACTTCACCCACAACACTCACTTCTTTCATTTCTCACCGTACACACAGACACAGCAGGTCCACAAAATGTCCTGTAAGACATCACGTTTCATAAGGAGAACCACGGGGCCTGTAAATACACTGAAAGCCTACCACACCGAGGGCGGGGAGGCTCCTTATGTTTTTAGACACACATCAGATTAACAATTCTAACCAAATTTGGTGACAAGTTTAACTCATGAGCCCAGGGAGAAGGAATGGTAACGAATGTGCTGCCACAGTGAAATGACATGTCGTGTGTTGGCACCAGAGTATTTCTCTCTTATAATTGCCTGCTATGGAAAACCTGACAGACGAGGTTGTCGCGGCTATCTCTCCATAGCCCGACCACCCTTGTATATTTGCTTCATGTTCAGACAAGATTATGAAAGGACGACTAAGGCACGGGAAGAAAGCCATTTTACAGGAATGGTTTGCCCATAGAGACGCTAACAACCAAAAATATGGTGAGATATATAGCTGTCCGCCCTCGCACGACAATCGACGACATACAGTAGGAGGCTAGGCTATCCCCACCCCCCGCTGTAGGTTGCAAATATCACGTAAACTAGGCCTAAGCCTACTTCAGATCTAATAATATCATCGGCTGTAAGAAGGTCTGTTGAGTATTCGTCGAATAATTTCGAAGCTTTAAATGCTCAACATTTTGTCCTTGCTGTTTCTAGAAGTATCCCAATCTATGGTCCGACGACATGAAAATCAAGGCCTGCAAATGTTCTTTAAGGACAAAAAGCTCTACGTTTGACACGATGTTTTGTTAAAGTGGTTTTAATTAGCCTGTGGGTAACAGCACAGACTGTGTCCTTTTCAGATCGAACCAGTCTAAACTGGAAAAAATGCGTGCGTGCTGTCTCCACTGAAAAGCACCAGTCGACTAAATAAAAGAGACACGCAACGAACATGAAGCCCCTTAACCGTGAAAATGTCAAAAATAAGGCTAATTAAGTGTTTAATCACAAATAAACCCGATGTCAACGTCTGGTTCCAAGGTTAGGCCAACACGTTAGCCTTTACGTTCACGTTTGGGTCATATTATCGGAGACAGACAGCTGTAAAATTATATTCAACAAGCAACATATACAGCAGTGTTATACAGATTAACGTGACGCCAGTGAAATAACCTCAGCATTCGATGACAAAGATACACACGCGACCGTTCAGACAGAATAAATCCTCAATAGCCTGCCAGCATCTGTCGCGAGGACGAAATTAGCTGTTCATTAAAAAATTAGGATTTTTTTAAAAAAAGAGCTTTAAAACGATGTTGTACTTACATTTTCCTGGTAGTATTGGCTGGACAGCTGTGCTGAAATCCGGACTGGAAATGTTAGCGCGTGCTAAGTGGCTGGCAGATGGATGTGGATTGCCTTCTGCGCTCCTCTCTACCCTCTGGCACCTTTTGGTTGGTTATTGTGGCGTTTCCCTGCCTATATAGCCTACGAGGAACACGGGCTCGTATCTGCCACTGAGATGTGTCTCCTCGCTACAAAAACACTCTTTTCTTCGTCCTATTTCTACGGCACCTGCAGGCTATTACTGGTGCCTGGCGCTGTCAGAGTCCGTGCGGTAATGAAGGTGTAATAAACAGCCGCCTGGATTAGGTGGACAAAGATGGCTCGGTGACGTCAATAGCGGCGAGTTTCATGTTGAAATGGGTGGCCGGAGACTTCAAACACGCCGTTTTCATGTCCAGAGCAGCGCTGTTTTTCACTGTACATGCTGTTATCGGAGCAGCATTTCTTTTGTGAGCTTTACATGCCACGGACATGTTTGGGTATAAAGCTAATTTAAAAGAGCTTAATTTGATTGTAAGTCTGTATGTCAACAAAATGGCGTTCCTTGAAAGGGGGTGTGGCGAGCTTCGCAGTAGGTGCCTGGTTATCATTTATAGTAAATATGGACAGGGATGTAGTGGAGAGTAAACCCACCAGAAAGCTATTCAAGAGGTGTGTGTTTGAGCACAGAGGTTTTACTTTTATTCGAGTCTGAAAATAATCCGTATCGCATTTAGTGTAGTAGCCTATAAACTGACTAAGTCTCACATATAGGCTAATTAATAAGAGGATAGGGCTTTCTAAGGCATATGTCCTCCTGCTTGGCCCATGGGCCCTAGGGTGCCTTCCTACCAAGCAAATTAAAAACAAAATCTGCAATTAAGTGAACATTTTAGTTCAAATTAGATTATTCGTTCTTATTGAGATACTAGCTAATCCTATGTGCTGCAAAAGATTTTTTTTAAGTTATGATAAGCATGATAAGCATGTGATGACCTGAAACAGGGTTATGGTGAGCCCAAGCCATCTTTTAAGCCTAGCCAATACGGAAATGCTTTTAATTACTAGTTAATATTTTTTCCTAATTTATTAGTGTGAATTTAATTTCTTTTTTTCTGTGTAGTTCCCATGCTGATAGTAGTCTTAAATCCATAAACCATTAGAAAATGCTACAAAGACAAGTGTGCAAGATAATGTTTTTAGGAGGTAGAAGTAGATTGACTGTGATTACCCCAAAATGGAAAACTTATGCTTATCACAGAAATAATCAATAATCTGTAAATTTATAGGCCTCAGCGGGTTTTATCGTTGGTCTCATTTCATGCAAAATAGCTTGACCAAAATGTGTGTGACAGGAATAAATAAGCATAGATAAATAAGTAAAGCCCACTCTTCAGTCAGGTATTAGAATACACGAGCACAGTATCTCATTAAAAAGGCTGTATTATCAGCATGCTGATGTCAGACTTCATTTTGTATATTTTTTTGTATGTCCAAGTGATTACTGCTGAGCTGCTTACTAACACTGAACAAATACCTAGTCAAGATCAATTAAATCACTCAAACACCCAGTTGCATATTGAACCTGTTAAACCCAACTTGACCTCACCCGACACATCAATTAGCTTTCTCCACAGCTTTAGTCCCATAGGTGCAAGTAAATTACACCAGCTGAAATCTCATGTGAGTTTGAAAATCTGCTCTTAATCTTACCTCTGAACTCTTGTTAGACACTACAGGTTCTAGATGTTGTACTTTTATTTTCTTTTTTGCATTACCATCAGACCAAGCAACATTTTGTGTTCATATGAGTTTGACTCTAATGTATACTTATAAACTTAAATACATTTATACTAATATATATCTGAAGTTCTGTCTATTTAATAATATGAGCATTACATTTTCTTCTTTTTGTGTTTTTCAAATCATGTTACTTGCTGCTTCATATGTTGGTCAAAGATACAAACATTCAAAGATTAATGTGATGATAGGCTTTATTACCCATATGATTAAACATTTTTATGACAAATATTCACTGTTCATGATGTGTGGTAAATCAGAAATGAAAAACTGTTATCTAAACACTGTATATACAAGCTTTGTATATACTGTGTGGTTTCATAACGGACATGGGTTCAATCTTGTATTAGAATGATATCTGTATATACTCTATGTTGTGTTCTCCTGGTGCCCACAAGGTGGTGCTGTAGGACAGCTCTCTTTTACTGCTCATACTGAAAAGGCAGGTGCAGAGGTGCTGCTCCCTTGTGACCTCAATATATTGGAGGTTACAGTTAGCATGTTGCACAAGTTTTCAGAGCACACTAGTTACTTATCATTAGGATTGTCAGTTGCTATATGCAGAACCCTGTATACTACAAAGTCATGAAGAGTGAATGCAGCAAACCAGTGTTTGTCTTATGTTTTGTGGCACATTTGTATTTGCATACAGATGGCAGTGTTTGTGTTACGCAACTCACCTAAAAGTAAGTAATGACTTTCTGCTGTTCTTTAATGTCTTTTTTATTTATTTTTTTTAATAAAAGTTTTATATAAATATTTTTTAAAGGTATACACAAATAAAATTAAAATTTGTTGGCCATATTGATATTTCTCTCAAATAGAAAAAAATACAAATAACAGTCAAATTTAACAAGATATGACTGCAATACAGTACTTGCAATTACTGATCTGTCCAATGTTTCTACAGATCACCACAAAATTGTAATGCCACTCTATGATATTTTCCTTTTTATTACTCAATGTGCTGTGCTTACTTTTTGTCACCAATTCAAGTAATTTCGATGTATTCTCTTCACATTAGGCAAATTAAAAATAATGAATTAATTTTAGATGAGTGTATCTTTCATTCAAAGCTATCAGAACACAAACAGTATTTTTGACATGATCATTTTGATTTCATTAGGTACATAATTCTGACAATGAGAAGAGGAGCTGTCCTGGATAGCTGCTGTGAAATTCATTGTAATGTATAACCTGTAACTATTTCTTTCAGTCTGTGGATGTGGAAAGAATTGGAATGTGTACAGCGCAAACACGCAGGTCTTGATCTATAATTGATCAAAGACCCGCGCCATGACTTTTTCTAAAAAACTCAGGCAAACATAAACCTACTGCACACATACTGCTTCATAGTCCAAGTCTGAAATGGTAACAGAGAAATAAGAGGTTTGGCATATTCCGTTCAAGCATGATGAGACCCAGACTGAAGCATAAAATAAAATTTAGGCTGGAAAAACTGGCAAAATGTTGCCTCAGTTTATAAAAGAGCCAAAATATTAGCCCTATTATTTTAGTAAAATGCATTACATGTAATTTCCGCTGCTATGTGTCTCTTAATTAAAATGATGAAAACAAAGCATGTAGTTCAACAACATCATGAAGTAGAGTAGTATCATGGGACTTTTCTATTTCGTGCTTACACAGCCATCATCGCAGATAAAAATTTATCTGACTGAATCAGAGGTAGTGTATTTAAGTTTTTATTCATGTTACTTTTAGTCACATGTGTTGACCTCTTTTGTCACCTTCTGACTGGTGTTACCCTGGAAGTACGTGACAGACGACAAAACAAAACACATTGTTATCCTGAATAAAGTTATGTTTTTCTCTGAGTTTGAACATTGAAACATTTGGAATAATGTAGGTACACAACTCATCAACATATATAACAAAGATATAGTCGTTTTTAGACATTTTTATGCAAAACTGTTACATATTGCAAGTTTAAGTCTCGTGGAATTGCTTTACTTTGACATTTCCAAACATTTTCCTGTCTTGTGTGCACACGTACTACTAAAGAGAAGATTTCATTTGACAGAAAACTACCAGAGTTTTCCTAGAGGGCTCTTGAAAACAGGTTTTTACATGAAACACAAAGAAGGGGTTTCAATAAAGCTGGGAAATTTATTTTTTGTTTAAAAGTGCCTTTACAGTACCCTATGAGGTATACAATTTGGATGAGACAAGACATGAGGTTGTAAATGGCTGACTAACAATATGGATGTATGGAGTTACACTCACTGCATGGACAGTTTCAGAATCTCAATTTCATGGCACAATCCAGTGAAAACAGAAAAAACGAATCCAGAGTTAATGCTTCACATGATAAAACCTGTTATTTTAAAATGAGGATTTCAATCACAGTTGTGCCCCTATTTTGTATTTGCTCACATTCCAACAATCACGAAGATGTGCAGCACCAAAACTGCCCCTCAAAAGCCTGATGCACAAATTTCTAAACAACCAAAAAAAGAAAAAAAAAACATCCCTGTGGAGGTTCCCCACTCCCTAAATAAACCTTGTGTACATATTGCTTATTTTTGTGTCTATTGTGCAAAAATCTGTGACAGGATTAACAGGAACCAAAAGTAAACCCATACACACCTGGGACATCACTTACTGGTTTTGTTTAAGGAGTGATATTGCACTGCTTTTCAACAAACAAAAAGGTATTATAATGGTGTCGGACATCTGTCAGTACACCCATGATACAGGCACCCACTGCGGGGTGGAGGTGGCACGCTCCATGGCCTCCTCCACACCTTTCACACTTTCATCCACGTCGTTGTTGACAAGAACCACATCAAAGAAGTGTCTGTATGTGGTCGCGATAGCGTCCGACTCTTTCTGGATCATCTGTAGGTTTTCCATCTAGGAGACAGGACACAGGTGGTTAGCAGCTGTTTGCTGATGGAGTTTTGGTGTCTTTAAAGAGTCTGAGTGTGTTTAGATGAGGAGTTGGTACCTGAGCAGCTGTGTTGGTCGGAGCGATGAACACCACCAGAGGTGCAAAGTCAGCAGTCCGCAAGAGTTTCAAGGTCTGCATTAGAATGTTAAAAAAGGAAAATTAATTAGTTCATTAGTTAGACTGATTAACTGTGTTGAATCAGCTTGCACTGGGATAGCAGGTGCTGCTTTTATTCTGGAGGGATGCCTTAATTATTGATGAATTCACTTTTTACTGCATCAACAACAGAGACTACGTCCAACTTACCTACATTTTAACTTATGAAATCATATTTTCTATCTGCACATTCACTTTAAATGAAAAAATATGGTTAAATACAGAAAACACTCAGCATCCTAGTAACCTGCAAACAGCCACTCCTCAGAAGAACAGCTGAAGGTTAGGCCAACAAATGCGAATGCTTACCTGTGGTTCTACATCCAGCAAAGCAATTTTGCCTTGCTCATGGATCTTCTGGATGGTCTCAATTTTGGTACCAAACATATTTCCCTGGAAGCTACCATACTCAAGTAGCTCATTTCCAGTAATGCACTTGGTCATGTCCTCGTTGGAGATGAAATAATACTCTTGTCCGTTCTCCTCATCCTTACGTTGGGGTCTGGTGGTGTCTGTGTAAAAGGTAAAAGACTGAGTCAAAGGACAACAGGGCCAACTTAATGGTTCTCTTAATAAAAAAGGCATACGGGTCTACTTACGTGGTGCAGGATAGGAAAATTTCTCAGGGTATTTAGCCAATAGTGCATTTTTGATATGTCTCCTTCCTACACCAGGGGCACCTAAAAAGAGAGGACATTTTGATCAAACATATATAAGTTGCAGATTATAACCCATAATTAAACTACCTGTAAAATGTTCATAGATGAGAGACTCCAGTGCATTTAAAGATTTGTAACAGACTAATATTCATATATTTTCCAAAAGTTGTTTGATTTACATGAATATTGAATTCGTACTGATAATCAGAAATGACTTATTGCATCTTTAAGAATGTGATAATGCTGATAAACAATGTAACCCAGCTAGGACACTTACCAATAAGCACCAGTGTTTTCCTTTTAAAAGCAGGGAGCTGAACAACCTCCTCGTAAGAAATCACGTCCAGCTGGTCAAAAACTGCAAAGGAAAGGATTGTGTTTTAGACCCAAGGTAAAACAGAGAAGATCTTTAAGAAACCTGATTGAACTGATGCACTCACTCGAGCTGTGTTTGGCCAGGTACTTGTCTTTGCACTTCTTCTTCTTTCCAAATGGGCTGCAGGACTGACTGCCCTCTCTGGCCTTACTTTTACTCGCCGCCCTCCTGCAGGATAAAGGGATTTAGGTCAAGCTGAGGACATTCAGGCTTAGTTCCGTGGTCTTTGCTGCTGTGGAACATTATGTCAGTCTTTGATATGTCATTAGAAGGGACTGCATACTGCAGGATTCGTCATCAGATAGTATGACAGAGTTGTTTACCATTCCTGGAGCTCTGGGGAGGGAATCAGGCCAGCGAAGTCAGTAGCACTGCTCTCCACTCTGCCTTGCCACCAGTTTGGATCCTTCTTATCGATGATCTGAATGATGTCACCAGTTTGAAACTTCAGGCCTGCCTCTTTGCAGGGGATGAGGTCGTCCTTGACGGGGTCATAGTCAATCTGGGCCCGCATGTACATCTGCAGATCATTAGAACAAATGGTGTTTTTGCTTTTTGGTGGGTAAACAGTTGCAATGTGTACAAAATGTTGGTAATGGGACACTTTTAATAACTTGTATACCGTCCTAATGTGTTTAATCACCTTTTACTGCTTATATCCATGTATTCATAGTTGGTATTGGGGAGCATTCTAAAAGTATGTCTTTGAAGCGCAATGATAACAACATTTTCCTTAAACTCATATCTGTTCAACAATAAATGGTCATAGTGAGGTTCTCCCTCGCATATATTTGGATTCTACAAATGTTAATTGGGAAATTCACCCTTAATAAGAATTCATAAGTTCATGATGTGATCTTATACAGCTGAACTCATATTGTAAAAATGAACAGTTTCCTCCCAGGTCTAAGAACAAGGTCCGATTAATTCAATTATTAATTATGCAGCTGATCTGCAGGAAAACATATAGGAGGGCAAACTGATGGTAAACTTAAATCCAAATGAGGCGCAGCTACAGAACAGATGTCTGGATCCTGGAGTGCTATTAACATCCAGTCGAGCAGCTTCACAAAATACAGTTTGTCCATAGTGCAGATTAGAATACTAACCCTTTCTGGGATTTGTGATTTTATTTTCTCAGGCATATTTATAGGCAAATTTATTCATGAAAGTGAAAGATCACATCAGAAACATATGCAAATTCCTCACAGGGTAAATTATCACTACTGTTAGTACAGTTCATGAACATTTATGGTTTTCCCAAGTTACTCCAAAGCTAACAGCGCACAGACAATATTAATACATGCATTATGTACTACAAGTACTGGAGTGGTCTGGGACACCAAAGATGATGTTCTGTGAGCACTTAAGTATTAAAAGCATATTAACTAAGCCTACATATTAATGGACTACAAGCTTTTAAGAAGAATGCCATCACTGACCACAGCAAAGGTGGAACTGTAATAAAATAATGGCCATGAATACAAGGTTGTTGTTTTTTGGCATCATTGAATATAAGCTTTCTTATATTCATGTGTGCTGTTTAATCAATTGCACTTGACAAGCTAGCTGCCATTTTTATGCCACTGGAGGCACGTAAATGGCTGCCGGAGATGATGTGATGTGTTGTGGCCAGTAGATGACAGAATGAAACACACTACCAAAGTGTTTCAGGTCAAACGAGCAAAAGCTAATGAGAGTGATGTTCCTTAGATTTTAGCTATTTTTTATAGTCACCTTGGTTGTTCATTGACTAACAGAAGATTCACCTAATAAAGAACAAAATCCTTTTGAGAAGTAAGACGTAGAGAAAAAAACTGAAAGAAATGCAATCGAACCCATATTTATAGATTATACTGCTAGAAGTCACCATTGGATATGAATTAAAAGGTTTTTTTTCATTTATTCATGCAAATTTTGAGGAGTTTGGACAGAAAAACATATGAAACACACCATTCACTCACACACACAACAAAAGTTGTAAGTTGTAAGGACAAACTCGGAGTTCATTGTATATTCTGCTGCTCACATGCTTACCTCACAGGCCTGGGATCGACTCTGCAGGTTGGGAATAATCTTCATTGTGACTACTCCGTTAGTTTCTTTCTGTATGTGAAAATGACACAATTCGACTTAGATTTTATTGTTCAAATGCAATGATTAAGGATTCTCACTGACTTTGACAAAGTTTGAGGAGGAAGGTATCAACCTACCAGGATCTTTTGTAGCTGATCCACACTGTGATTTGTCACACTTTTCCCATTGATTTCTGTTATTTCATCCCCTTCATGTAAGGACCCTGGAGAGAAGGAGGAGCCAGGAGAAGAGCAGTTACTCAAAATATGGTCTTTGAGTTCTAGTTCATTCACTGTTATGGTTCTAATATGTGCTCTCGACCACAATTCTAAGCAAATATTGTATTTTTTAACTCTTTTACATGTTTTTGAAAACTTTAGTTATTTGTTCCTTTACAAATTAAGTTTAATAACATAATTTAAAATAAAAAAATAAAGTATGGTGTAATATTATTGATTAAACTCTTTTTAGTTTTTTCTTCTCCACCAGAGGGAAAATTCACAAGTTTCCTAGCAGATAGTCTATGTGAAGTAGTTAAACCATCTTTATCAGCTTCACACTGAAATGATGATCCCATTAACACTTCAAAATTAATCTAATGATATACTTCAGGTTATTCTGGATAATCCCATTCAGCATGATGAGTACTCTCACTTTTGGTATTTTATGTGTATGTGATGCAAATACTGCTGTAAATTTACTCAAGTAGGAATTTAAATTCATGACTTTCATTTGTAGCAGAGTTTTTTTTTAACAGTGGTTGAACTTAAGTAAATGATCTCAGTCCTTTTTCCACCTCTACTAGCAGCTACTAAGGGAATATTTATCCCCCTGAGACAAACTAAAGACAAGAAAAGCCTTAAAAAAAAGAAAATGCAAAATAATCACATGTTAAAATGTCCACTGCAGAAATAGATTTTTTTAAACAGATTTATATGTTTTAATTATTTTATCTCAAGCAGATGAGTTATCATTGCACAGCCTGTAAATAGGATTTATACACAATCCTTTGAGTTAAGAAGAAGTAAGACATTTTATTGATGTTCTTGTCTTACAGGCACTGATAAGGACATGGGGTGGACCTCCTCCAGTGCACACAGATGCTAATGCTAACTCAGAATTGCTATGAGTGTAATAAACTATTGACCTTTTCGGTATAAAACTTTCTGTCCAGCACACACACATGCACAGTCAGCACAATCCCCCACTAGTAGATTAACCTAAATCCAATCAATGTGTGATTAATTACCTTGTCTGTGGATCATGCCCCCGTGCAGTATTCTGGCCACGGTGCACCTTTGTTTGTCGTTAAGCTTCAGAGTGACCCCCTGCAGACGAAGACCACGGTCAATGAGGAGGAATCAGCAATACACATCAATAGATAGAAAAACTGTGTGTGTGTGTGTTAATGCAGAGACAGAGAGTTTACCATTGGCTCTGAGGGATTCTTTTCAAATGCTACTTCTTTCATCCTGGTCAGCTCTGTGCCGTTCATGTGTCCGGCACTACCATTGGTGTAAACCTCAGCCCCCTTATTCTCATAGGTCTGCATAGCTGCCTGTAAAGAAAAAATGATAACATTTATTAATTTATCTGACACACAAAAGTAATCAGCCTTACTTGAGATAAAGCTTAAACCTTCCTTTGTGCAAATAATGAAACTCATAGTTGTAAAGATTCATGGTTGATTTATCTGGACGGATCAGATTATTAGCAATCTGGTATTTCTAATAAATGCAGTGAAAGCTTTTTGCTAATGTGTGCCAACAGCTATGTTTCATTTGCAGTTTCAACATATGTTCAAAGTTGAAAATTAACCCGGTGTTATAACACCTCATTAAGCACACCAGTGATCTGGTCCACCAGGCTCATGTGGTCATGGATACCACCAGTGTCATCAGGTGATCACGTCAAAGAATAGCATTAATGAAAGGAAGGGGATTCTTCTTAGACGATCTGACAAAGGAGTGTTTGAATGAATTTCCAAAGCTCGCAACAGATATCAAGGAAAAGACCAAACGCTGGTTTTGTGGACTCATGCTGTGCTTTTACACTTAAAAGAACCCAAAGAAGGATCCAAAAGCAAGAAATCTGTACCTCCAGAAAATTTCCACACTGCTTTCACAGTGTCAACAAACCACATCACCAGAGAAAAAACAACGTCTTTTTAAAGCTAAATGAGGAAAAGCTCCTCTGATAATAGAAACAATGATATCCTGAGGAATTACATTACACGCATTTGGGAGTATATTAGCATTTTGTAGACAGCACTTATGCAACATAGAACAATGAATGCCAAGTGTCAAAAAGTATATTAACTAGACACTAAACTGACATTAGAGACACAATTTCCTGCATCAGCAAAAAACTCTGCACGAAAATGACACATCAGCACTGCTTCAGCAAAAAATATATTACGTATCTATCTTCCAGCATCAGCACTACAATAAACCAATAAATATCATTATCGCCCTTCTCCTCCTCGCCAACAACCTCAGCCTTAAAATACTGTGCAGAAAAGCAGTTTGGTGTGTGACAAAAAACAGGAATAATTTATTTAATTTCTCTTATTAGTTTCATTAATGTCTTCTTACATATAAAAGTGAGACTGTAACTTTAACACATGCATGTACTGTATGTGTTTCCATTATATAGCTTCATTCTCGAAAACCCTATTATTATTCAGCTGAATAAAATAAGAATATAATGTTTCTATTTTGGTATTTATATTTAGAGACTGAGTCAAGTCATTAAAGACAGCCAGTTGTTTTTCTGTGCAACATGATAGTTATTTACCAGCCCTGTGCTGTTCTACTGTATTTCAGGAGGAAGAGTTTGGCTCCGGCTGTGTCTCATGATGAACAGATGAAATTACATCCTCTAAGGAAAGCCGGACTGCAGTTTTGTTACAGATTAAAATCACCACATACATATTCATCCTAAACCCCACACACTGATTTCTATCTAAGAAAACCAAAGGTGGCTTACTTGATATTTGAGTCCTCCAAGAGCAAAACATTTCATCTGTTGTTGCTTTGAGGAAAACAGGAAATTAATTTGGCAAAATTGCTTGTTTGTGATCTTCTGTGTAAATAAACTTGATGAAAATGAGTTAAAGCGCCTGAAATTTCAACAGCTAGGCGATCTTTTAGTGGAATTTGCTGTTTTTTTGTTTTGTTTTTTTTTTTCAATTCATTGAAACCATTTTGTCGGCCCATTAGCTGAACCTTTAATCACAGACATTTGGTAGTTTTCCTGAAGGCACAGATCAAGAGAGCTTATTTCCTCTCAACAAAGTGCTGACCCTCAGGAAGAGCAGGGAGGATACTGATAAAAGTGAAGTCTGAAGGTCAAATGCTATCACTTTGATAATCTGCTCCTAAACCACTAAGACTATCTGAAGAATACAGAGTTCTCACGTGCAGCAGGGAACAGAGGAAGTATAACTTACCCCTACATGTATGCTTGATTAGATTTACATTAGTACTTAAAGGCATTATAATGAAACGTGTCCACTCATCAGCTCTTATCAGCCTGATCATAGGAGTGTTAAGTGATGAACATATGATTAAAGATACTCATCAGGTGTGTTACAATGTGTTGTAATCACTGTTAGCAGTAAACACCCGGGCCAGGAAGATCCTTGGATGCCAGCTGTGGGCGTGGAGAAGCAACAGGATAAACAAAGAGCCATCTGAAAAGGCCACATGCATTCAGGAAAGAGCTGAGTGCTTCCTGCTCTGGACATTTGCTCTTCTAATCTAAAGGCAGTATTTAAAATAGATCAAAGAGAGTATGATAGATGCATCTGTGGATAAGATTATACAGATCTATACCTATTGTTCTATAAAATAGAACAATGATCTAATCTGACTGATAGCTTTACAGTACAATCTCTTTCTCAGCTGCTCTTTCTCCTGAGAAGATTTGACTTTCAGTCAGGAGATATTAATTATTAATCTTTTCCCCCTGAAGGATTTTTAGGGTGGGTCTTCTGCCAGAAGGCAATGAAGTATTGATCCCCTGAAGAAACACAGCAAGAGATCAATATTTGACCTAGATGACACAGTCTTTTAAAAAAAGAACAAACACTGTGGGTAATGGGCCTATCAGACAAACTCCAAATCTTAAACAACAATAACCTTCTTTTAACACAACCTTGAAGAATTTGGATAGATTATTTGAAGGGCTGCTGACAAAAACAATACTGAAAAAGGTGTTTAGTTCTCCATCCAGTGCTTGGTCTCCTCTGACTTGCCTAAACTTGAATGGATCTTATCACTTGAACTCTCATTTTAAGTCTGTGGTAACAGAGAAAAGTGAGGCTAACATAACAGGTTTTGTTGTTGTCTTTAGATTTAAATGCATGAATGACTGCCTATGGCGGGCTGGGGCACAGTGGGTTAAGGGTATGTGAAGGAGTCTCCAGTAGAGCATAACTCAGTGTGCAACTGAGCTGGAACGTGTTAAGAGCGAAACAGAAATACTGACTTTACTTTCTACCAAACACCAGAAAAAGAATCCATGAGATACACTGAAATCAGCCAGATGTCATGGAAAATATCCACTCGCATACAAAAACAATACAAAGAACAGTGTGCACTGTGAGATAGTGGGCCATGTGACTTCTTTTAAAGATACCGATTTCACAAATCAGCACTGAGCAGAAGAACATTGGCAAGACTGTAGCTCAAGGCTACTGAGCCGCAGACTGCTGATGTCAGGAAAGAAGTTTCCTCTCTTCACCATTTCCCTCAGTAGCTCAGTGCTGACTTTTCAATTTCAGAGAAGAAGTGTGGCTCAAAAGATTTCCTCAGTATGACTGGTTGCAAAACTGAGGCCTGGAGGTAGAGGGAACACAAGCTACATCTGTTTTTACCTTCTTTGTGGTCATGGATGTAACCACTCTGTACTGCCAAGTTTAAAGGCAAAACAGAGTGGTTTTCACAACATAAGCTGGTGTTAACCTGCACTGTGATGTAGTAAACAACCTGTCTGGTCTCAGCTGGATGTTAACACTTTTTTCTTTAGCTGCAGCTAAGCTATAACTGTTGTCAACATTACACAGCACTGTTGAACACTGGACTAACAGTAACTGTATGTCCCACTAATCTGTGTTCTTATACATTACATAACATTGCCCCAGAAAATAGGCCTGCTGATGTTTTTTTTTTTTTTAATGATTTTACTGCTCCAGCTTTACATGCTAACATGGCCATTGTGTAATTAATGCAATACAATTAGCAAGACTCTACACTGACGTACGTGCACGTGATGATCACAGCTAGAAATGTCTAACACAGTTTTTTCCACAATTTGTCAGCTGATTCCATACGTGGTTATGCAGAAGTGAAATTGCGAGTGCAATGTCTGCTGGGTCCCAACTAAGGCTGACTGAGCAATGCAGTGGTCACTAACACAGACCTGCTTCTTTAAGCACGAAAGACATTCACGTACATGCAGTTCTTTGTTTAAGCGATCCACACGTTCAGTTGCTGGGGTTTAACTGACTAAAAAAAAAAACCACACATCTAGGTCTATTTTTAGAGATCTTGTCGAGGAACAACAAGGGTCATGTGCCCCATCTCTGCTTCCCGGAAGCAAACATGCACACCAAAATCTAGGGGGCATAAAAAAAAGACACCCTACCTTTTCAGACTTTGGTTTGTTTTGCAGGAGCTGCTCCAGGTAGAGATCGGAGAGGGCTGTCCGGACACTGTTCACAGACTCCAGTATGACGGCAGGTTCGTTTTTATTGGATTTCAACGTCATCTTTCCCTGTTAGCTAGAAAAAAAAAACAACCTGTGAACCCGACGTGCCCCCGTTCAAGGTCCGCAAGAGCCCGGCCACAAAATGTTGCGAGTGAGGAAACAGCTGATAAGGCGTCCCGATGGTGTAACGAGTCTTTCTCTGAGGTAAAAGTCCAAGGTCCTGATCAGCTGCAGGTGAGATTCATGAGATATCTGCTGCGGGGACACCGCTGACAAAGCAAGTAAACATCTCACTGACTGCTGCTCAGAGGGGCAGTCTTATGCTGCCTTCAGGTTCCTCCTTTAAGCTCCTAAATCCCAGATGTTTACGTCGTCAGCTGTTTCTACACGAACTATTGCCCAATAGGGTGTGGAAGCAAAATAGTTGTCTGGAGTTACATATGTAGTTTAGTTATAGGACTAATAATCTGTTTATATTATGAGGTATTCTATGTTTTTATGCTCACTCACGAGTCCTGGCTTTTAAAAGATTTCTGTCAATAAATTGGACTGATTCAGCAGCTGTCTAAAAAAACACTGGAAGCCAATATACTTGGCTGTTTAGTTACTCTGATGTAATCTTTCTGAAAATTCACTCCCTTAACGTTTTCTTATTGTTTAATACATTTTTCAGCACTGTCTTCTTTTCAAGTGATTTTATAATCTGCTTCAAGTAAACATTTCACCTAGCCTTTCTAATTTTTCATAAAGGTGTATAAGCTGAATAGGAATAATAGTAATCGTCAGAGTGGTACATCACTTGTGTTGTTGTATTTGTCACAAGGAAAAGCACGACCGTGTTATCTATGTAAGTGGTAGACGTTAAAAATTTCCGATAGACTTGAATGCAGCATTACCGCAGAGTTCTGAGCAGGGCCGCACCACAAGGAAGCAAAGTAACGGAGTCCTGTTATTGGCTGTGTGAATCCTTCTGACGGAGCTCTTAGCTGATCCGTTAAAAATATGTCCATCCGCCAAAGAACATCGTCTGGTGATCGTTTAAAAACAGGAAGACAGAAAAAGTACATCATCTTAACGTGTCGTACACAGACCTTTAACGGTGCTGCAACATGCACGGCTGTGTTTTCGTAGGATTCACGAAGTGCAACAAAGTAGTGACGGGATAGTGAATGTTTGTGTGTGTTTGTGTGTATGGGTGGGTAGGGAATTGTGCAACACTGCTTCGTATTCATATACTGCTTCAAATTAATACAAGTCCCCATAATATAACCGTGCTTTATTAACACGCTGTCTATTCCAACTTGTGTGTAGAGATGCGATGTTAATAACCATGTATACACTTGGTTATTAACTTGGTTATTACACTTTGACAACAAGCCCACAAATAGTGTAATGCATTTAACAAATCTCTTTATTTCCCCCAACAGTTCCATTCCTTTTTTCTGTTTACCTCAGATTAAAGATGCATTTACACAACTCGCACTTTAAGTTCCTGAAACAAAACTAACTTTGCACAATACATCACTCCTGTATTTTACCTTTGTACACAGCTGACAACTTAAATTGTAACAGAATCAGACAGTCTGACTCTGAGTGGTTGAATGATGACTAAAGGATGCCCCTTCCTCTTGTGTCTTCCTCCTGTTTGGATACTCTGACAGCTGAGTCCTGCTGCTCTTTACCACTGGAAGAGACAGAGGTGCTCAGACAGATGTTGAGTTAGCTCCCTCATAAAAAAGCCAACTTCCAGATCGAACTCTAGAGGGAGCTAGCATGCAGATTTGCATCAACCTACCACTGATGTGACCCCATGTTTTAATGCCTGACTGCTTATTGCTAAGAATTCCAGGAATGCCTTAACTATGGACACAAAGGCAAATTCCGAAGACATATCTGTTAAACTGTGGGTCAAGTCCTGTAAAAAGGTCTATCATGTACCTGACAGGACGTGCTTGAGCAAAAACTCTGAGAGCACATGCCAGAGCTTCAGAAGGAGCTCTTAGAGCAGGTTGAAAGATAAAAGTGGGAGCTCTCCAACAGAGAAGAGAAGAAGGATAACACAGCTTTTTGAGGAAAAAGAAGGAGGAGGAAGAAGGAGCTCATAGACAGCATTAAGTTCAGAAAGAGTTTCCAAAATTCTGCCAAATGAGATATGAGAAGACAGCACAGCAGGAGGAGGAGGCACAGAGAGGTAGAGGAGATGGTGCTGGACAAAGAAAAATTATGGAACTACAAAAAGGCAGAGAGGAAAAATAGAGACCCAACACCTCATAGATATATTATAAATGTAAACAGTTTTTTTGCTACCTCAGCTTATCTTTTTGATTCGAACAACTTTTCTCAGAAGACGTCAAGCCTTCAGAAAAAAATAAAGATTGTGTTTCACATGTCTCACAGATGGAGAGCTTCTGGAGTGGTCATCTTTATTAATAAAAATAAAATTGGTTATCCCTTTTAACCCAAACTTTTATCCATTACCCTAACCCTTTCAGCCCTCTCTACACCAAAATAATTACATTTATTTGACTGAGTAATTTTTCAAATAATAACAGTTAGCTGTCTTTTTATTACATATTAATTATACTGAGCATTAGATGTGTCAAGATGCAGGGTTAGAGTTGGACCCCAGCTGAACAGTTCCCTGAGTAAAACTGCACAGTTATCTGATCACTCACCTGCCTGCCCACATCACCCATCAGCCCCCCTGCCCTTCTCATCCCAAACAGTTTTTTTTGTAATACCGGCCTTTCCACTTTGTGCTTATCATGTTCTCATCCTTACTTGTTAAATACTCACATGCCTGTCCACTTCGTACTGACTGTATGCCTAGTTTAAAAAAAAGTAAAAGCTAAACACCTGTTGCACAGATATTTTTGTTTTGTTTTTTTTTATTGACAAACCTCCACACAGAATTGGGTGAAAATGTTGGCCTACATGACGTATACTGCATTTCTACAAATAGGTGTTTTCTGATATTCAATTCACTATGTATATGATAATGAGGGTGACATCAACATATGAGGATACTAATGACACAAACACCCTTCAACACACAACACAATTCAACACAAACCACAGCCTCCAAGATTATTACAAGCTGCTCTGACACACTGATACTTTATCTGGGCATTTTATTTCCACTGTGCATTTGTATGTCATAATCATGGTCATAACTGTATGTGCACAACAACGCACTAAACACACAAACTTCCTAGGATGGCGAGGTCATGACCCGCCCTACTCTGGCTATGATTGCTTGCCTTGATTTAGCGCTGTAGAATAATTGGTTTGGCTCAGGCTTGAGGAGTCTGATTGGTTACAGTTAGGGGAAGAACACCAGTCTGAGCCAATCAGAGGCAGAGTATAATTGATCGTAGCGGGATCAACAACAACAGTTCTTGTTTAGTAGATGACTGTAGCTAATCTTTACACTAAATTTATAAACCGAGCTCACGTTAGGGACCATGCAGCGTTTAATAATTAATCTGTACTCATGTTTATTGAGTTCGGATAACTTTATTAAAGTACACCACTTCGTGTAGCGTGTATTTCTGAGACTGCACGGCAACCTCTAAGGGCAAGGGAGAGTTGTCATATAACTGGGATTAATCTGGTTTGATCACGGAGAAGTGTTCATGTCCGGAATGTTGGCCACGTTAATCAGAAAATTGCGACCTGCGTTGAAACAGGCTCAAATCCTGTCTGCTGCACCGCGGACACACAAGCTGCAGGTCCGTGCGTGTGCTGCTACCTCAGCAACTTTCCAGTCACTTGAAGACTGTATAGGTGAGTAACGACATAATTCATCCTGATTCCAATTATACCTGTTTTCGGGGCAAAAGAAATGAAATTTCAACATGATTTACCCTGCCTTTGTATTAACCAGCGCTCAACTATGGAGGGACGCAGATGCATTTTAACTACGTGTGGCTGCGGGATCACTGCCGCTCTGCCTCCTCATACAACTCCATGACCCACCAGAGGAACGTGGACACTGGGGGCATAGACCTTAACATCCGCCCTGACAATACAGTTCTGAAAGATGATCATCTCGTCATCACTTGTAAGTCACTTTTAAATGCAGTCCAATCAAACCAAAAATGTGGAAATAAAAGGGTCCACTGCTGAGCTGCGCTGTCTGGTAAATCATGCCCAGAGTGATTTAAAACCTTGTCAGTCATGTTAAACAATCTATACCTGAGAACACACCATAAAAAATAAATGCATCCTAATGACACAGTAATAAAGTTATTGTGCAAAGCTGGATTACCAAGCTGCCCATGGACGCCTGACCCTCAGAGACCCCAGGTCACTACAGATATATAAACTGCACTTACCTCACCTCATTGCCATTCTTTATCATGAAAGTGGTACAACACCTGTCTACTGAGGTGGGCTCTGCAGTATTGTTAAATCTTTTGGTGTTGTGTCACAATTTCCAGAGGCTATACTAAGGTGTATTTGGTGCTTATGTGGTGCTTATTGTAAAATAAACTGTGTTTCATCAATTTTCCACAAGCTAACTGATGCAGAAAACCTTCATCAAGTAGCACTACACCTTAGCAGTACTAGATGATTTGCTGGTATCTTTGTGTATGACAAAACTGTATTAATTTCTTGGCTTGGATTCTGTGGTAAACACATTTTATGTAATCATCCTGACTACGCATTTACAAAACGTAGGCAATAAATGACTCTGAAACTTGATCCATCTAGTGTCTACATTGCTCCTGTGGCAAGAGTTGACCGGGACAACACAACAAGTTATGACTGGCTGAAATACAGAGCTTTAAGCATCCATGCTGGAACACAGTTTTCAGAAAAAAAACTATATTTTGTAATGTTGCTGCTTTTTATTATTATTGATCATCTTCTTCTTCTTCTTTTACTTCTTCTTCTTCTTCTTCTTCTTCTTCTTCTTCTTCTTCTTCTTAGTAGTAGTAGTAGTAGTAGTAGTGGTAGTCGTGTATAACATATAACATATATATAACACACATAAAATACAGAGAAGCAAAGTAGGAACATGAAGAAATAAAACATGCAAAGTCATTATGAGTCAAAAGTAAAATAAAAGATGTATACAATGTTTAAAGACAGCGAGCCTTTCCAAAAATAATAGAAGCTAAGCTAATGCAGTAAGATCGAGTCAAAATAAAATAGAGCAGTACCTTAAAAAAATAAAATGAGGTTTTCATGCCTTTTCTCAGGTGACAACAGTGCCTGGATGCATTATGTTGTCTGTCCGTCCATCTGTCTGCACTCAAGGATGAACTGATTAGAACTTGGATGTCAAACAACATAATCAGTGTGACCTCATAAAACATCTCTCTTGCATTAATTTTAGAGTTCGTATGCCAATTACATAAAAAGGTCTAATGCAAACAAATGTCTAATAGCATAAAGTGGTAAAGTCACATATAATACCCAGATCTTTTATATATTTACACTGGAACTTTAATAACTGGTGAGACATACAGTTGCCAGATGTTAGTAGTTGGTATTATTAGTAGTTGATCTAGGAGAGGGCCAGAGTAAAAAGGTGGGTTTTTAAAGACACTATCACAATCTAATAGACAGATATGCTGTGGTAGCATGTTCTGTAGTTTGGGCATAGACACTAATGTAAGGGTTTTTGTTTCTTTGTTTGTTTTTCAAGTTCATGGAATTTTAAGTAGTCAAGCGTCAGATGATCATCTGAAGTGTAGTTTGTATCTTACATTCTGCTCTGTGTTTGGGTGCCACAACATTAAGAGCATTGAGAGCAACATTAGAACCACTAAAAGAACTTAAAAATCAATCCTCTTGGATAAAGGAAGCCAGTGCAGAGAGATGAGCACTGAAGTTACATGTTTTCTCCTTGTTTTTGTCAGTACTCCCACTGCTGCATTCTGCACAAGCTAAAGTTTGCTAACTGATGTCTTTGACAGACCCATGAGCACAGTGTTACAGCAATCTTATCTCTAGAAGATAAAGGCATGAGTCAGTTTTGGAGCGTCCTAAAAACAGATTGAATTTCACTCTTGAGATAATTCTACAGTGAAAGTAGGCTACACTTTTTTATAGTGTTTGTAAAGGAATTTCTCTAACTCCCCTTAGGCCTTGTCACCTCTCTGTCTGCCACTACACTTCTTTGCACTTAAGTCAAGCAAAGTTGATGCCTGGGCCACACAGTCCCTTTGTTATAATCAGTGTTGTGTCTTACAGTTATTTGTGCAGATTCTCCTCATCTGCTCCGGCCGTAGCAACCAAGGTCGAGGGTAGGAATGCTGGTTTTGAAGCTAAGGTCTGAGAGTAACACCTAATAGTAAAAGTCAGAACCTAATTTGGGTGCAGTCAAACTTATTTACATGATTAGCCACGTAGCTATTCAAATAAATCATGACTTCGTGTAACCGGTCTGCTTCTCGTGATGTCTGCGTTGTGTAGAATAAAACCAAACTCTGGATGTTTTGGAGGCAGTCTCC
>JAPZDY010000006.1:6336197-6362148 GCA_029783645.1 Ctenochaetus hawaiiensis | reverse complement strand
GAGGCAAGGCGGGAGACACCCCCTTATAAGACGGGTACTCCCCAAAGGTGGATGTAGGGGTACAGAGACTGGGTGTCAAAGGTTCCATACATTGCCCATGGAGGTCCCAGCATGCCAGGTAATAACGAATTTTTGTAATTATATAAATAGTATATACTATTTCCACAAAATATTAAACAATTAAATGACCCTGTTACATTCGTACATGTATAAGAGCACTTATGTATTAAAACTCATTTATTTTAGAAATCTACCAATAGGTACACTCTAGAATCCTCACATCAGCCATATGCAAAAATAATGCATTTTCAGTGAGCAGGCAAAAGTTCTGGCAACATGCCACCAAGAAAACAAATCCGCAGAAGATGAAATACAGCATTTGCAACATGCAACCTGAGCTCAATCATTTATTCATAGTAAACCAATGAATCGCTTGGCTCTTGGAATGTTTAGCTCACCAAACAAATCAGACCAACAGTGTGGTGTGCAGTTCTCTCTACAGGCAAGTGTGAAGTGGACTTTTCCCTCTGAGACTTTTTTCTTGTGTAAGCATTGACTCTGTTGTTATGTTATCCTTGTAGGGTGCAGTCAGGTTGTGAAATAATATCCTGGACTGTCTCGATTGTACACCATAAAAATTAAATTTGCTGCAGTATCTTTAACAAACAGGTATAATGAATATTTGGCTATAAAAGACACTGCTGTATAAAAAGATTAAACCAAAGTATGTTTGCTGCCACTGCAACATTTTCTATTACTGACACAGTGAGAAAGAAACCGAAAAATCACGGTTTCAAGCTCAGATTGTTACCTGTCCTCCAAGCCACCGTTCCCCAAAGCTGCCCCTCCTGAGAAACATCAGCAGGCAAAGGTGAACTAGCTTAACCAGCACCAACCCTCCACTGTTCGGAGCTATCATTTATTTTGTCTCCAGCAGCAGCCTGCTCCTGCACACAGAGGCAAGACCGCCATGAAGGAGTTAGTTGCCTTCTCTGGAGTAAGAGGAAGAAACAGTCCCACAGCAGCCAGTCATGGAAAAGGAAGCAGGTGTTACAGTTTCCCTTGCCAGCTGCTCATGTGCACACACTGACATTTCCCCCTGTCTTATAAACCCACAGCCTGGCATGGGTCATGTCTGACATGAGCAGAAAAGTAATAATAGCTTGTACACTCAGTTTTTAAAATTGGGAGGGGGATATCATCATTGCAAGCTTTTAACATGATAGCAGTGCAGGCAGAGTCTGACAGCTTGGAGAGGCCAGTGCTTTCTGTCTGTGGGCATCTGACTGGCTAATGCTGCAGACTTCAGACTGACTGATGCCTCCCTGTGGGCTGCAAGGCTCCAGCTTTTTTTTTTGGATGCTGGACTGTTTTTATAAATACACACACACACACACACACACACAAGAGTGTTACTGAACCTTACATAAACTGACAAGAAGGGATCTGTCAGTCCCAAGACAGTGGATGATGCACACACTCCTGTGGGCATACTGGTTCTTGTGCCTCTCCCTGTCAGTGGTGCATATTCAGGGCGAGCTGACTCTGTGTGTGTGTGTGTGTGTGTGTGTGTGCACCTCATCCATAAACAACAGCCCTGACAGATTTGGTTTGCTAAATGCTCAATCTTAATGTTGGCAAGACACAGAGATCAGATCCACTCATTAGCTTTTTGCTTCCAGTACTTATAGATGGTAAGCTTTGATATTTTTATGCACATTGTGTAAGTGAGATGACTGCCAAAAGTGAGCTCTAGAAGAAACTATTGTTATTTTTAATTACACTTGATTAAGAGAAAATAACTGTGCAAAGTATTACTTGATAAAAGGGCTTGATTAAACAACCAGGAGGCCCTGACCCCCATGTTGTCATGCTCTCATTGAATTGTGTATGTGCTCTGCCATCTTGTACAGACAGACAACCATTAAATCAACCATTGTTCTTTGGATATTCTGCCCCAGGTTTGCTGCGCGTCAGATTATTTTGGGCAGAATATACATTTATTTAGGCATATGTGAAATGTAGGCATAGAAATATATATTATAAAAGTATTTTTTAACATAGAATTGCTCAAGAAGAAAAGACTGTAAATAATATGCAGGAATTGTCCATGAATTCAACTACAGCTTATGTTGCATCCTGTCTGCTGTTTGCCTCTCTGCTGTGTGTGCGTGCACAGACCTGTTTACTACATTTTTAAAGAGATTTCATCCTCATTTCATTAGTTTAGCTTTAAGATGACTAAAAATGCATAAGACACAATGAGGTTTGAGATTCAAAAACTGTATTGGCAATTAATGAAGGCTGTTATAAAAAAGTCTCATACTGTAGCATGCTGATAGCCGCATCTTGTCAGGTTATTGTGTAATGACAGTATTTTCTTTTTCTGTGTCCCAGGGCCTGGTGGTCATGTGTCAAAGTACAGCCTTAGCTGGCTGGCTGAAAACAGCTATGAAGTAAAGAAGCAGAGGTCTGTGCAGCCTCGCATCCTTTGGAATTCAGACATCTACAATAATGCAAACATACCGTCTGCAAAATGGGACACGTTTATGAGCAGTGATGATGAATTAAAGAAGTTTCTCCAAAATTATCTTCTCTATGGGATCGCTTTTGTAGATGATGTCCCAGCAACAGTTGAGGCCACAGAGGAAGTCACCAAGAGGGTCAGTCTTATCAGGTACTTGGTTTTTCTCGGCTTTTCTGGCCTGTGCTACAGTGCAACTCTGTTTCCCACAAAAGACATTCTCATAAAACTGTTCCACATTATCTGTTTATCTTCAATGGTGACTTTCAAGAGGAGAGTGCAGAGGATGTCCGTCCCCATCAGCGGAATCCTAATCCACTTGTGTTTTTTGTGTTACTGATCCACAAAGGGAGACCACGTTTGGAAGAATGTGGTGTTTTACCTCAAATTTTGCCAGAGGAGACACGGCCTACAGCCAGCTGGCTCTGGACCGCCACACCGACACCACATATTTTCAGGAACCATCCGGGTAGGTACAGCCCCAATACAATGAAAGTGAAAGGAGAATACACACTGCTCCCTATTAACAGTTTTTATCACTCCAAGTTTCAATTGTGATTTTCTATAAGAAAATAATCTGCATTTGTAATAGTTTCTTTCTCAGGAAACCATGCAGTAGCTTTAAAAACAATACATAAACTTTTGTTTTAGAATCCAGGTTTTCCACTGCCTCAAGCATGAGGGAACTGGGGGAAGGACACTGCTTGTGGATGGTTTCCACGCTGCTGAAAAATTACGCCAGAAGTCTCCTGAAAACTTCGAGCTGCTTACCCGTGTGCCCATCAGGCACGAGTACCATGAATGCTCCGACGACCATAGGAACCACATCACAGGCATCGGCCCTGTGCTCAGCCTCTATCCATGGAACGATGAACTTTACCTGATCAGGTACATTTGTCATTTAACTCATTGTTGTGCAGTGGTGCAGGATGAAACAGTGATAGTGTTAAATCTATGTAGCTCTACTGTAACATTTTGCTTTGCTTTCATCGAAAGCATCATTTTATACCCAATTGTAACAAGGCAGTTTGCCATTATTGTCTCTCAAAATCACATGTTGTTTGTTGGCTTTATACATTATCAAACTAAACAACATGCTGAATTTAACATTTCTGTTGGAGAAATACAACTTTAAGCTTTTTACATGTAGCTATCCATTACATCCTTTGGGGAAATTTTGCTTATTTGGAACGTAAGTATAAATGGGAAAGCTTGACAAAGATCTGCAAAGCCAAAGTTCATGTATGATGGTTAGTTTAATGAATCTATGCATTTATAGAATTTCTAAAATAAATAAAAGTAAATAAAAGTTGAAATATTTCAGTCTTTATAGTGGATATGAACAGGTTAGGGATGTAATGAAATGGTCAAAACTTCAAATCAACAAGATTTTGTTTCACTTTTCTTTCCACAGATACAACAACTATGACCGAGCAGTGTTCAACACAGCCCCCCATGACATTGTTCAGAGATGGTATGGGGCACATCGAGAGCTGACGACAGAACTGAGGCGGCCAGAGAACGAGCTGTGGGTGAAACTGACACCAGGGAAAGTAAGAAAGCTACACCTTTTAAAAGGGAATGCTGTTAAATCTTTGTGTTCAGAATTGTCAAGTCAGGAAACAAATATCATTTTTCAATCAATCAAATGACAGCCTTTGGTTAAGAAAAAGGAAAATAAAGAAGCGTCATTTAGTGCAATCTAAAGATTTCCCCTTCTTGTCTTCCTGAGGTGATTTTTGTGGACAACTGGCGCGTCATGCATGGGAGGGAGTCCTTCACCGGTTTGAGGCAGATCTGTGGATGCTATCTGACCAGAGACGACGTCTTGAGTTCTGCACGCAGCTTCGGTCTGCTGGCCTGATCCCGACCCAAAGATCCCTTCACCTCCGTGCCTTACAGTTTCACCCATGGTGTATTTTGACATTACCCAGAGTCCTTCATGTCTTTTAACATGCTGCTTTATTGCAACGACATGTTCCTAAAAAATTTTAACTCATGATTTCCTTATCATTTACTGAACAGCCTGCAAAGATGAGTCAAAAACAAGATTAAAGATTTTTTTTGCAAATTTCCAAGATGAAAGTCTGCAGTCCCAAATTGATATTAGTATTTAGAACCTGTTTGGTAGCAATTACAGCTTGGAGTCTTCCTGAATATGATGTGAGAAGTTTTGCACACCTGGATTTGGGGATTTTCCTCAGTTCACTACTCCAGACCCTCTAATCTCTGCAGCTCAGTCAGTGGGCTCACAGTTATTCAGTGTGGACTGAATGGGGAAAAAAATGAATTTTTAATTTTTAAGTTTTTAAAATTGCACTGAAGGTCTTCTTTGTTCCGAACAACCAACAGGCCTCTTTCCTTTTGTAATTCACTCATCCTTGTTCATTTTACTGTAACTGATGTGTGTTGGTTGAATCTGTATTATTTTAAAGCAGCCACAATGGAGTATGAATGTCTACTTAATTACACTTGAAACAATTAAATGCATAAGTTCTCAAATGGCTTGATGTTGCTGAACTCTTACAATCGTATGGTCACATAAAATGGTGTAATGAAGCATGGGAATAAAAGTTGATAAAGGAGTTAGTAATATTGTCCATCAGATTCATTTCAGCGAGTTATAGACAATTAGCACTGAGGCTGATGGGAATGGCAAGATTTCATATGTGCTTGGGCAACTTAGGATTCTTTCTTTTAAGAAATAGTTAAAAGATCATCAGATTATAACAGTTCATCCTTTGGAAACCATTAATGTTTTTACAAAGTTTCATGACAATCCATTTAAAAAGATAAGATAATGTCCACTTGGATGGCATCAGTGACTGACAGTGCCATCCATTCAGCAACACAGCTGGCATGTGCCAGAAGGAAGAGCTCATCCAGAGATAACAGAGACTAGGTTCAGCTTTCATGAAAGCCGAATCCAAAGTCCAAGAGTTCAGGTGACATAAGATTTATTGTTTTTCTTATATTATGTTACAGTCTTTAGTTGTGTGTATATACAGTATGTGCATGTAGGAAGCTGTACCTCTCAGTCTTAATGCTTACTGATTTTAACATTACATTTAAAAACAGTTGTCTGGTCCCCATCTGCAGATGATAATTTTATTAAATAAAAACTGGTTTCCTAAGGGCTTAATTATTAACAAGTTCATTGTTATATCGTTAAGTTAGTAAACTAAAAACTCACTTGAAACTATGAGAGCCTGCAAAGGAACAAATGAGTCACTTAGATCAAATTTAGATAAAATTAGTTTTGGAAATGCCACAATCACAAAATACATTTTTAATTACTTTTGACATATTGACCATGAACTATAATTTAGACCATCATTTGTGCATATTTCCATCTGTGAATCACAGCAGCTTGGGGCCACACTCAGACATTTAATCATGACAAAAATAATGAATCCCAACCCAAAGTGGATAAAGACGGTTGACTTCACACAGATTCCTTGCGAGAGTGATGATGTATTTGCTAAGTGTGAATCTGTCCCTAAATTTAGCCCAACCAGTCCTTATCAACCTCTGCTACAGTTGTGGTACAATATGGCAGCGGTGGAGAACAGACTGTAAATTATCAATGCAAATTGGGTTGGCAAAAGCTTGTGTTAGCTAAGGTGTAAACTGTGTGAGATTAATTAAAATTCAGGGGGTTGAGATAGACTCTGTTTGGCTCCTCAAAGATGTCATGCAGCTCAGCCAAAGGAAACATATTAAAGGCCTCTGTGCTGCCTTCACATAGTCAGAAATTAGTGGCTACTAGTTTCGCACTGGCAGAGGTTTAGCCAGGTTGTTTTGCATTAATTTATACATTTGGCTCTTCCAAAGAAGGGGCAGTTCAATATTTGCTTTTATTAATGGGAAAATAAATAATGTTGACATGGCTGTATGCTTCAAAACATCCCTAATTTATGTGTAGCTGTTAACAGAGTTGGAGACCAAAGCGATGACCTAGTGGTTCCAGGCTTTTACTTTTATCCCCTGGAATTAAACAGTTCAAGTTGTCACCACAACCCTACTAGACATTTATAAGTTAATGCAAAACTGAAAATTGGTTGAATATTCTGAAGACTAAACATGAGCATGAGAATATTCCTGATAAGTAAAAGTGGATCTCTGATTTCAGAGAGGCTAAACCTTAGATAAACTCTTGTTTTTAAGTTGAACGTCAAAAGTCAAAACCTCAAATCTTGTTGGCCAAAAAAATTAGTTCTACCTGCTTGTCCCCTTGCGAGCAGCTGAACAGAGCTGCTGGTATTACGTGTGAAGACTCGTGTAGATCTACATGCTCTTTAGGGCAGTTTTGTCCCAAACTGAAGTAAGATTTGATATCATTAAAGAAAAGCCAATAAAACTCAAAATGACAAATCTCCCTGGAGATCTCAGGGACTCCAACCTGACAGGATGCTTCAGTTACACTGCGAGGCTCCAGTGCAGATTTGCTGCCACCTAGATGACAATTAAAATGGTCAATTATGGTCAAACAGGAAGAGCTGCATGAGTCAGTGAATCCGAAAACACAATACTTTATTTATTCAGTATATCTGAGCATTATTACATTAAAAAAATGTTACAATTTTGTCCACAGCTGCTTGACAGTTGCATCATTAAAGATCAACTAAAGATCTGGGAGTACATTGTAATATTCTTCAGCTGAGCAAAAAATAATGAAAAACATTTTTTTTTCTATTAAGATTGTATTTCTAGTATTAAATTTAACCTTTAAAATATTTTATTACTTAAAAGACTAAATTATAAAGTAGGCTTTTATAATTATGTAACTGTTTATTATTTTTGTAGCATAATAGCATCTTGTAAAATGTCATTGTTTAATACAAATACAGTTAATGAGCTTGTTGCTTATATTCTAATGGACTATACAAGTTGTCCAATCAATCATTTGCATGATGCAGACTCTGCCCTCACCTTTTAAACCTGTCATGTGGTTTGCATACAATAAATGCTGATATTTGTCTTAATGTAATGAAGCTACTATATCCAAGGCAGAGCTCATCCACATGAATTTCATTCTAACTAGGAAAAGGTTAAACAAACAAAAGCACTACACACATTGTATCTAAATTCAAGCAAATTTTGAGTAAAAAAGCAAATTTTTATTGAAAAAAAAGAAATAGAAAAAAGACTGTACTGATGGTAGGCAGTGTGGTTGTAGACATGATGGAGAAAACACTTAACCAAACTGAAGTTCAAACATGACCATGAGCTCCATCACAGTGATTACATTTGAGAATGACGTACGTTCAAGATTGAACATCCTGGACATGTTGTTCACAATTAGTGACGTTGCTCCAGTTGTTTTTAGGCGTGTGTCTCATCTCCCTCAGCATGGAGGTTGCTGGCATTGGTTGCCGTGGGAACACTGTCTGAGGCTTCCTGATTAGAACGCCTCCTAGTGGACAGAGAGAGAGAGTTGATGTTGTACTTTGAAATTAGATAAGACATGGTGAAGTGTAACAACATTGGGAGCTTAACATCTCACTTCATCTCGTTGCCCTCTGCTTTGACTGGTTTGTACTTATGTTTCTTCACAGTGTGAGCGATGAACCACACAACCAGGAAGATGAGGACAAAGCCGAGCAGCGCTCCGATCACGGCACCGGCAATCACTCCATCTGGCACCTCTACACAAACACATATTTGGAATGAAGCCTTTAGACTGTCATTTGAGTTGCTGCACATTTTCGTACATATTCTCAGAAAACTTAAACGCACCAGCACTAAGCTCCACAGTGCAAACTGCATATCCGGCTGCATTTGTAGCAGTGCACTGGTACTCCCCAAACTCAAACTGGGATATGTTTCTGATTTGCAGAATTCCAGTGCTACTCGCTGAGGAAACAAATGCACATATTTAATAAAAAGGATAAAAGCACATGTGATAGCAAGTATGAATCACAAACATTTATATTAGTCACTTGTCCCCAGCACAGGCCTCCTCGTCTTAGTCTGATCCAGTCTGATCCAGGTGTATGTCGGGGCCGGGCTCCCATGCTCACTGTGGCAGGTCAGGGTGACCAGGTGACCCGAAGCCACATCACCGTGGACGGCACAGTAAGGCGTAGAAGGCGACTCTGACAGGCCACGAGAAGAATACATGAGTTCAGTATGCGGCTTCATATTTAGTCTATTAAATCTATTTGACTTGATAATAAAACATGTAAAATAAAAAAAAATATAAAATCAGTAGAAATGATTGATGTTTTTCCACATCATTTTAGCAAAGCTTCGGACTAAATTGATTAGGTTTGGCAACAGAAATTATGTCACACTAGTTCAGTACTAAGGCTTGATTTCAAGATACTGGAAGTCCTTATATTGATATGTAGGCTGTTTTTGACACAGCTTGACAAACTGACAAACATATAGCGTTTCCTATTGAACATTTTCCATTTTTTGAGACAGTCACTGTTAGTGTCATGTTGAAGCTGGTCAGGGTGGAGCTACTTTACTAGTTATATATAGTTTGCTAGTTTAGTCAAGTGGTTCCTAACAGAGAGGGTGGACCCAGTTTTTGGATCACTATTTTATTGAAACATTCTAGGTAATTTTACCAGTTTTAGTCTCAAAAACTTGTTTAGATGAAAGCATTGGGAATTACTAGTCTAATCTTTCACAATGCAATGTTTTTGTGCATTTATATACAGATTGAATCTGAAAAGTAGCAAGTAACTATCTTTTGAATGAACATAATTGAGTATAAGTATTATACATAGCAGGGTTGAGGATAAATAGAATAAAAAAAGTCTGTTGATTGACTTATGCTGTTCTGTTTTTTGAATACAATCTAAGCAATTTGATTGGTCAAAGACTAACTGATTGTGGTTGTTAATGATGTTAATTTCTGTTTATTTGAACAGTTAAGTGTCTGTATTAAAGCACACATATTTTGGGATTTGTGTTACCAACACGACTCAACACTGTGTTCTTTGATTAACCTGTAATCGCATCCGAAGAACTACTGCTCCTATGAAAAATAGAAGTCTCACTGTATGTGGTTGTAATAAAAGGTTATAGCAACACTAATAATAAATTGCTTATCAAAACAGTTAATAAAAGTCACACCAAAGTAGAGAAAAGATAACATATATGAATCTGTGCATCTTGTAATAAAGACACTTCACAGACTTGAGTTAATACAGCAAATCCTCTGCTTATACTTAATCAAACAGGACGTCACGTGTCCTCTGTCCATTAGTCATCTTGAGGCAGGTGGTGTGTTAGGAGTGGCCTCACAGCTCAAAGCTCCTGAGTTGTGTCTGAATCCTTGTGGTATATTTCATGGAGTCTGCTTACTAATTATTATGTCTATATTATACCCATTGTGTTTTCTCAACAGCCAGAGGCTTAGAAACTCATTTGTAAGTTCTGATAGACTGCTCACTCTCCTGAAAATACTACCATAATCCTTTGTAACAGTAAACAATGGTGTAAATCATCTGATCTGATCTGATCTTTGAGTCATACATATTCAATCAGCTCTCTATGCGTCACATTCAATATGTAGAATCTGTCTTGCAAGCATTTTCAGAGTCAGAGGTTACGAAATACAGGACATGTGCTTAGCATGCAGCAGACACTGGTATATATATTCTGTATGCAGTACAAGGATGCAGTCACAGTCCTCTTTCCACCACTGACAATGAGGAGGCTGCTGCAGTAACCATGGAAACTACTGAGGATACTGAGGCCTGCGAGGTTGTCCCTGGTTACTCAGTGAACAAGAGGATTCAAACTGACTGTAATTCCCTAATCACTCCATTCAGGGCCACTACTTTAATAGATATGTTAATATGTTACAACACCAGTGAAAGATACAGTAATCTCAGATGTAGGAAGAGCACCAAAATATCTAATCTAAATGGAAAAACTCTTGCTTTGGTCGTATTTTACCTGCAGTAATTCAAAATGGGAAATTTATGTTGAAAATTCAGATAAAAGTAAAAGAGTAGCTCAGATTTGACTAATGTAGAACTGCTTTTACATGACAAATGTTGAGAGAAAAGACAAAAAGAGGAACTCAAATTGCTACAATGAGATCCAAACTTCAAAGCAAATATCATTCGAAGAGGCTGTTGGTGTTCTCTGGCTCTCCCTTTTCGGACAGCCACACCCTGACCAGCAGGTGGATTATGGTGAAAGCACCAGCACAAGTTTGATTTTTTTTTTTTTTATTTATTTTTTTAATCTTTCTGGTAGTTTCAAACGGCACCAGCAGCTCATGCTGTCAGACTGGTGTGTGTGTGTGTGAAGGCTAGCTTGAATGCTGACACAGGAACTAACGGCTACTTCTGCTTTCAAATGTTCAGCCGATACTGCTGAGGGGTGAGGCCCAGCAGAATGAAATCTACACACCCACGGTACACTCTCACAGAGTTTTTGATTATTTTGCCTGATTAGATCTCAGGACTGTGTGGATGTGTGCAAAACACTACCATTGGCACAAAATTATATATTATTTTAAAGTCAGCAAAACTTACCAAGAACATTCACAATGACGCTGACTTGAGATTGTCCATCCACATCAGGCATGTTGTGCACCTCACAGGTGTAGACTCCAGCATCTGATTTTTGCATGTTTCTTATTAGTATTGAGGCATTTTTTGTTGTAGCGGGAGAAGAGGGAGGCTGGAGCCTGCTCTCGTAAGATTTCGTGATGACATCATTTCCTGATTGGTAGTAATACAACTGGAAGCAAATGGCAACAAGTTAGACTATCTGACACGATAAAAGCGCATTTTTTACATTTCTTCTGTGTACTGTGGTATATTAGGAAAACCTTATTGTCTCGGGGCTGGTTTTATTAAGAGATTGTGATATTACTATGTTGAGAAGAAAATTGTAATAATTCAAAACTGGCCAAATAAAGTACTATAATTACAACCTATAATAATCTGTAGCTACTCAACAATACTCAAAATCACTTAGGAGTTGTGCTTAATTTAAAGTATGGTGCCATCTCAGAAACATGGTATTCAATCTAGATTGCTAAAGTTGACATGAACCGAACCGTCCCTCATAAGCGTTTCCTGTTAGCATTAAGAGAAAAGACATTTGTCACTAGGCATTAAGAACAGTATGTGAAATTATAAATACATATGTCTTTAAATTAGCACATATTAAATGAAAAGAAGAACCACAAATTTTGTCCCCAGGGCCTAAATGAGTGACTTTCATTGTAATTATGTCCAGTGGATGGCACCACACTATTCAAAAATTAATTAGGTTACCAAATCAAACATTAGTCATTCTGTTAAATGCATTTAAAACTGAATAATAACCACACTCATTTTACCTGCAATCATTCAGATTGGGATTTTATTTAAATCAGCTTTTATCTGATTTCTCAATCAGAGGCTTTGTTGGCTCAGTGAGGTGTGTCTTCTCATAGTAGGGCGGCATACTGAAAAAAGGAGGGAACCTGCATGTGTATGTGAGTGCACATAAGATGTGTTTTCGGTGTTTGTTAAAGCTTTGTAATGTGGACTTCTCTATGATTAATTTTAATTACAAGCAACTTTGAATGTCTTTCATAAATGTTGAACTCATTCATTCGATTCCACTCAGTGGAAATCCAACTGGAGAGTTGCATCGGAATAATTAAGACAAAATGAAAACATGCCGCATTTTAGTAAGGATCAGTGATTCGGTCCTGCATTTACTAACTTGAAAAAAAACACACGGTGACTGATGTCTTTACAGAATCACTTGTTAAGCCATGTGCAGTCATTAAACAAACACTGTGAGCTGCTGGACTTACACCAAATATAGAGATAAAAGAGTTGCTTTTGCGCTCAGTGCATTCATTAGATATTCTGATCTTTCTCACTTTTCACTTTTTGAAAGAAATCACTAAACCCGATACAATATAGAGCATCCTACCATCCCTGTTGAGCATTTTTAAAGGCATTTTAACACATCAAAAGTGCCTCATTTGTTGCAGCGCTCTGATCTGAGCAGCAGTGTGTGTGTCTACCTGCTGTGGCGTCATGGAGGACGATGAAACGAAATCCCACTGGATGGTGAGGCCGGTGGTCGGAGCAGTAGTCACAAATGAACATTGGAGTAGGGCACTTCCACCCACTGTGACATTGATATATTTCTCTGGCGCTGAAACTGAGATCAGTTCGACGCATCCTGCAAAAAAAAAAAAAAACAACAAAACACATTGATGAGGTTTTAGTGAGCTTTAACTCAAAGCCAACAAAAAAAAATATTAAATTAAAAGAGGAAGAAGCAGAAATGTAGTTACCTATTATGCTTATAAGCACCAACAAGTGCAGTGAGGAGAACATCTTCCCAGAACGTTGTACACTCGCAGGGCTTCTTAAGAAGTGAACTTTCCACAGTCTGAAGCAGTGACTGCTGCAAGCTGCACCAGAAGAGAGGACAAAAACGTTAGAGTATCATAGGCAAGGTTACAGTATGCTTGGTAATGGACTGATACTGAGCATGTTGATAACACACTGTTTGCATATCCATGTTTGCCAGACTGGGTGTGTTTACTGTTGTTCTCTAAAATACGTTGATTTGGCCGTTAATAATTCTGCATGGGGGCGGAAAAAACAAGAAATCAAAGAACTCGCCTGTTCTTTCAATGCATTAATAAAAAAAAAAAAACAGTGTGCATTTTAAATAACAGCAGATAGAGTTACAGTCAGTGCAGTGTACTGTGTGTGTGTTTAAGGTTACTGACTTTACATGACAGGTGAGTGACCACGGTGTGCTGTGACACTGATGCTTAATTCATTTTTCAGTACTTTGGCAGTAGTTTCACTGCAGCTCATCACTCCATCCTCCTTGTCTTGTAAGTCATTCTGGGTCAGAGCTTCTGGCAAAAGAATTAATGTAATTTAATCTCCACCTGGCCTTTATTGCTCGCCTCAAGGAAGTGTAAGCCAAAGTACTGCAACATACTGCTTATCATTGGGGAGTTCACTCCCTGGTGTTGCGTACACTTATTAAAGAGAGTTTCACCTTTGTAGTTTCAACTCACACAGCATAGAGGTTGACAGTGAATCACACATGATTAATTGTCTATAATTACCAGAAGCTGACATAAGTGATTAACAGTGAGAAAAATGTTGATCAGGGGTGACTGGAGGAGTGAAGGGGAGAGGCGGGGGATAATGTGGGAAGCCGAAGGAGGTGTGTAGAGCTTATTATCCAGAGGACGCTTTCGTGATCGGTTCGGAAGTGAGACGATCTGTGTCTGAACAGAACAACATGTGTTGGCTGCTCGGGCAGAACTGTACGCCGCAACAACAAGAGCCAGTCTCTAAATAAATGAAATCAGCAGCATGAGTCATGACCAACTCATCAGAAACCAAGACTGAGAGACAGTCATGAAGAACCGAGGTGCCAGTGGGAGTGAATAAGTGATAAGAGGGGGATGAATGAACAAATG
This sequence comes from Ctenochaetus hawaiiensis, assembly GCA_029783645.1. Taxonomy (NCBI): domain Eukaryota; kingdom Metazoa; phylum Chordata; class Actinopteri; order Acanthuriformes; family Acanthuridae; genus Ctenochaetus; species Ctenochaetus hawaiiensis. The sequence continues at coordinate 6,348,193 of JAPZDY010000006.1, read as the reverse complement.
TAGCATTTTATGAAAGTAGGTGAGCAAACCATAATTTTTGATTATTTGGGAAATGCTGATTTTACATTTTGACATAGGTTGTCAATCAAATGTTAACTACTACTACTGCTAAACTACATCTTTCAATATGTAAAACATTTGCAAATTACATTAGCAACTTATGCCAAAGTGATATGCAGGTTGTAGAACTTGTCAGGTGTTAACAATAAGACTTAACTATAACTCAGGCCTAAGAGCCAACAGCCATGTTAGCAACCTGCCAACATGTTCACTGTGGTAACGTTAGCATGCTGTATACATACATGCATTGTGGTATTACTATCATTTGTTAATTAGCACCAACTGATATGTAGCTGAGGCTAATGGGAACGTCAGTAGCATTGGGTCATAAACTGTGATTGAACAAATTGAAAACTGAATCCAAAACTTCTTTCTCCATTAAAAGAGAAGTCAGGGGTTCACCACAGTCCTTAAGATTGATCTGCTGGGCGAAACATACAAAATTTAATGGCAATTAATCCAAACTTGCTCAAATAGTCAAAAAAGTTTGGAGCATCTGACCGATCAATGTACAGACAAAAGCATAGCAGATGTGTCTCTACTATTGCTAACAGGATTTACTATTATAACTATTATTATTATTATTAATGAAAAAACCCACAATTAGCAAATTTTACAGTAGACTAGGACCACAATCTTATTGATTAACCTGTTAGCCTTGCTATAGTTTTACATTAATGACTCTTCAGTTTTGACTGTGAATGCAGGGTGGATGATGCATGCAGTGCTGTCTCACCACAGTGAAATAAAGGTTGCTGAGCACCGAACTGTGTCCTACTCAAACCTCCAGCAGGATTCAGTGTAATACCTCCACACAGACTTATTCATCCACCCACTACAACCAGTGTTTCCCTGTCAGCAGACTGCGAGGAGGTGTGAGTCAGAGCTTTGGCTGAGAAACAGTGAGTACACATTTGAGGTGTTGTCTTTGCTTTTCCTTTTTGACAGACCTGTCTGAGGTTAGCTTTTGTGTTACAAAAACAGTATACAATTGTGTATTTATCATCTAATAATTGTAGTAATTTATTCACCTTATTTTGTAGCACTAAGCAGTGAGTATAGTTTGATTGAGGTGCTGTAGCTGTTGTTTTTAAGGAAGGCAGAGCTGCAGTTCAGAAGTTGGCCAGCAGATGACAGGCCAGGCTGTCAGATGTTAGGTGTTGTATGTATGTGTGTGTTGATGGGTGCAAGGAGCGCCAGGCAGCCGTTGGCAACAGAGCCAAGAGCGCCACACTCCTGCCTCACCCCTCCTCACCCCCCCTCAACTGCTGTGGAAAACAAAATATAGGCCAGACATTAAGAATGACTTCACCTATCATCCCTACAGGTACCCATCAACTGCTTACAAAAACAGCGATTTAATGAAGAACAAGAACACTCAACCACAAACAGTGTTGTGGAACATCAGCTGACCTGCACTGGAGAAAAGGTCTCCTTTGCATTGCAATTTTTTTTTCTCTTGGCATTAACAGCCAAACGCAGTGACACTGAACTATCGTATCACTTTGGCATCAAATGCAAACATGAAACCCTGCTGCTTTCATTATGACACCATTATGCAAATACACCCACAGAAGTGGGGCACAGATTGTCAGTGGCAACATCTGATGCTTTTGTCAACCTTGATATACAGTCTGTCATTGGAGAAGGTGACCCATCATGTAAAAAAGCTTGAAACAAAGGGCAAGGGGAGGGAGACAGTTTAAATCAGCAAACAGCCTAATGGACAGCCTGTCACTGGTGCATTTAAGCTATAACTTTCATAAAGTGCTGGCAGTAAAAAAAGGAGTAAGCACACAGCTGACCCTTATTGGCATAGAGAAACATTATGTTCCCATATCCACTTTGTCTAATGGTACTTTTGATAATCCAAAATCTGTCCTTCAATGACTGACTTCAATGAAGGGAAAATGCCAAGATAAATTAAGAAGCAGGCTGTTGAGATTTTGCCAGAGAAGTGTAATTTTAATGTGTTTGACTTGTGATCCTATAAAAATGTAACTGAAGGATTTCACTTAGCTGGAGGAAAGTCTTGTTTTCGGTGCTTTCACTGTGTCTATAACAAAATACTGGAGAGAGATTTCAGTGTCTCAAAATTAGTTCTTGACATATCTGGTTGACATTCATTCTATAATAGAAATGCTGGAGGGCATAACAAACTCAAACTCAGCCAGTGGTGGCCAAACAGTAACAATTAATCATGAAAATAGACTTTAACACAGATGGTTTGTGTAGTTCAACCCAGTATACAATTTGCAGTGTTAAAGAGGATTCTAGTATTTCTAAACCAATGCTGCATTTGTAAGTTTTGTTGAGAAAATATCTAATGCTCGAACTTAGTATTGCAATTGTTCCATAGATTACCTCATGGGGGGGCTGTGACATGGCTGCAATGGCTGCAATGCAATATTTTGAGACAAGAACAGCCATTTTTACTATGTCCACCAAAACTGTGTTTTGTTTTGTTTTGTTTTTGCCACATACAGTTTATTTTATGTTACTCCTCAAAATTTATTCAAGGTCTTTCTTAATGAATGTCTTGCTCGCAATTCCTGCAAGGCTTTGGACGAGTCTTGCAGGATTTGCAATTAAAGCAAAAAGCAAAAAGCGTTTTAACAAAAAGGTCTGTGTCTTAAGAGATCTGTTTGAGGCCCAGAAAGCAGTTTTGTTGAACATAGTACAGCCTTTTGTCATGGCTCCAAAGAATTACATTGCAACTATTGTCGCCATGTCACAGCTCCCCCATGAGGCAAAACAAGAAACTGAAACAATAACTGAACTTGTGGTTCAGTATTAGACATTTGCTCACAAAATCATTTCAAATAAAAAAAAATTGGTCTGGATTTAAAAATTGGGAAATTCCTCTTGGAAAATTCCTAACAAATGTGTGTAACTTTAATCTCACCTTTAACTGCTCCACCACCAGCCTTTCTGCATTTTTTATTCACCCTAAGAATTTGTAAATGATGCCCCTGGGGGGTTTGATTTAGTGGTTCAGCCGTGGTCACACTGCGTAAAAGAGATGTGTCTTAATATTTTATTAGACGCATTATGTTTCCACTCTTCTTTATCTCTTCACTCTCTTCTTATTCCCCAAACAAGAAGTTCATGGCATCACAGATGAACATCGTGTAAAAAAAAGAAGAAAAAGAAGAAAAAGAAAGAAAGCAAGCATGACATTTTATCATGTCAGAGATGCTTAAACAATTTGTGGTTCTTGTTTGGGTTAACCACAAACAGATTTAACTGTTTGTAGGCTGAATAATTGATGATTTTAGTGGACATTATCCATCCAGCTGATCCAAGAAGAAATCGGTGACAGTAAATCTCTTGGAAACTGTACATCTTTTCCTCAAATCAGTAGCATTACTTTGTTAAAAGGTCTACAGTGATTTCGGTTTGATAACATCAGCTTTGCCTAAGAAGCCAGTTGATTTTTTGTATTGCTCGACCACAGCAATCATGACTGTGACACCAAGCTTCAGCATTATTGACCTTACTTTTATCATTTCTTTGCATCAGAATAAATGTTCCAAATATTCCATAAAGACTACAGGTCACCTTTAATGCACTGGTTGGACTCTGTGAAGACAGTTTATTAAAAACTCGTCCGTAGTGGAAAGCACAAGCAGGCATTCAAAGTCACAAAGCCAAAGCATTCGCTGCTTTTTGACCACTTTTCTTTTTTTTTCCGCGCAGAGGAACAGCCATCAATTTCTGACCCATGTTAATGGACCTTTTCAATATTTTATGTTTTTATATGGAGTGCTGACAATAGAACACAGAAATGGAAGGCACATTTCGCCGAGCTACTTCACTGGCTCTGTATCCATCTTCTCAACAGAGCTCTGCACTTCAATGCAGAAAGAGCCAATCCATTGAAAGAAAGATGAAAATACAGGAAAATTCAGTCACAGCAAACCTTCCGGAGCTGTAGGTTTTAAATTTTATCCACACCAAAAGTGAGTGTTGAATTAAAGCACTTGTATTTGTACATAGCTTTGTTTTATCGTTGTTTTTTAAAGGCTACCGCAGTGCTTTGAGATGATTTGTAATGGGTTTAACTGGATCTTGATTTAATATAGGTTGGTCTCCGTTTATTCATGCATGTTGGGCATATTATTTATATACCCTAGCTCCTTTCAAGGTGAACTCTCATAGCGGCGTAATCAACTGTCGATGTGCAAGGCAGAGAAGACTGAGAGGGAATTAAAAGTAATCAATTAAGTGAGACAAACCTGTGCATTAAATCTGAAGGCCAACACGTCAGGAGAGAATCATTACACAGGTCACAGTCGCTAGAGGAGGCTAAGCATGATGAAATACATCACACACAACAAAAACAATACATGTAAACACAGCAATGAATCAAACAGATTGTGTGATAGATAATACCAAGCTCACTTTTAGGCATAAAGATGAGGAATCAGTGTTAAAAAACATGCATTCAAACATGGTTGGACTGTAGGGTCTTTGGATGAGCAAAACTCATTGACCACTCACTATAAAAAAAGGTCAAATGATTTCATGTCATCATCTGCTAGTATCTGTTTTATTGATCCAAACAAGCTTTGCTAAAGTACTGCGATCAGGTCACATTTAAAACAGATACAGCTGCAGACGGTCCAGATGATTAAACCACAGCTCCATTACTTAGTCTTTACTGATGATGTTGTCACTGTAAACTCCAAACAAGCTGCTTCAACACAACTTCTAAAGACCTGCTCGCATAATAGTGGCATCGATTCTGTCCGAGTATCAAGATCCTGCTATCTTTAAGGCATTTCTCATTCCATGGAATCAATATATGACCTCTGACCTCAAATCTGTCTTTCTGATATGTGTAAAATCTTGTAATTAAAAGCCTCTCCAAAGTTTAGTTAAAGGAGTATTTGTAGTTTACTATCAATTGTTTAACAGCAGTGGTTTTTAATATATAAATAATACGCATATGATGTAAAACACCATTCTGTAAGTAGTATGATTCTTAAAATAAAACCTTTCAAAGTTATCCTTTAATATTTCTAATTTTACTTGGGTACATGTGCTTTTGTTTCCTTTCAATAAATAATATGTAAAAACATTTTTAAATGATTAATAATATCAGAAGTTGAAACTATCTGACTATTTTTAATGTTTTTTTGTTGAGAAAGAGTTCTGAAACACCTGACTACATGATGCTACATGCTACACCCCAGGCTACATTTTCTGACCAGATATTTAGTGTAATTTACAGTGGTGCATACTTTAAACTGTATACATGGGAAACTTAAAGAATATTCTGTTCCATTCAACTGTGCTGCTGCATGCCTTTCATGGCCTATGCATTATTTATAGTAAAACAGCGATGTCTCAAAAAAGAACTGATATGGAGCAGAAAAAAGGGGAAGCGAAGAAAACAAGAGCAAGGTAGGTTCTAGCTATTATTTTAATGGTTCGTATGTGGCTGTTTTGCATGTTTGAGGTATGACCAACAGATGCTGTCCAGCTTGCTAGATAAAGAAAAAAAATTTCTTTTTCTACTAAACGTAAATAAAGACATTTTAGTGTTTGAAACCAATTAGTCCCTGATTGTATATGTGGGCAAGATACGCTAATACCTTGTTGTAACTACTTTAAAAACACCTTCAAACATGTTCCAATGCATTTTTCAACTTTTGATTTAAGTCTGACCATGCAAAAGGTTAAAGAAAATACTGCAGTTAAGTTTAGCAGCTATATTATGTGCTTTTTGAGCTAAAATCTAAAATCTGAACTTAAAGTCTTCTGGTCACCATTTCTTCTCTGTATTTAATGTAACTGTTAGAACATCATAACTCATGAGGCTTTTTTTACAGAAGACACCTTGACATGTCTCAGTAAGGAGAGCACAGGTGTAATTAAGAAAATTTATAATGGCCAGTTTCTACTCTGCTGCCCTACTTTCAGCTGATATGGTTCTTTCTGGCTCACTGTCACACTGTCATGACTTACAGAGACACTTGAACACAACAGAGCCGTTGTTAACGTTATGAGTAACACTTGTGTTTTTACGTAACGTGTCAAGTCCAACACACAGGCTCACTGACGGGCGACACAGCTAACTGTGGTGCCACATGCCTTGACAGAAACAAGCAGAAAAAGGACCAAGTGGTTCACAAACTGGCTTGAAATGATCAAAATTAGTTTTCAGTGTGACATCACATTCAGGAGAAGCACTGATTGGCTTCCTCACACACTGCTATTTTATTACAGAAAATGTATAACATCTTACTGCAACAACCATCGGGTCAAGAGGTCTTTTTGTCCATACTGAAGCATTAGCTCAAAACACCACTGTGCTTACAGTCCTCTTGCAGACTAATGGCTGCAGTTTTGTTAAATTTCCTATTGTTCTTAAATAATTTTACCAAATCAATTAAATACATTTAATTCTTTCACGTTTTTTGAGTTAACACTTCTAAGGCAACAGGCCAGTTTCTATACTGTATCATATAAGCAATTTTACCTCTCATACCTCTGTACAGTGCAGTAATAGTTCAACACCATGAGTGGCAATTAAGAACCTCATTTGAACTTTGTACTGTAATAACAAGGACCAATTATGCACCACCATATCCCATACTCCCAAATCTGCATACACATGATGTGCTGAATGTGTCCTCACATGCTCTGACATGCACTTTTCTTATCATGCTGTACATCCTAAAAGTTGCACATTGAGCTGCGTATATTTCATTTGTATGCATGTGTGCTATTCACACACACACAAGGCCTCAGGTCCTACTCCTGACAACACTGAAGTATTAGTGTCTGGGGATGTCACTGCTCAAAAATCATTAATGAAGCCTGGAAGTGATGACTGTTTAAAGCCATCAGTGAACAATTAACATCACACTCTCGTATGCATTGAATTTGACATGTAAAGTTCAACCATCCATCCATTTCTTCAGCTGCTTATACTGTTAAGGGTTGCTGGGGGCAGGAATCTATCCCAGCATGCAATTGGAGCGAGGCCTGGACATGTTGCCTGTCTATCATATAGCTAGCACACATGCAGACAGACACATTCACGCTTACATTCGCACCTACAGGCAGTTTAGAGTCTCCAGTGGACCGAACCTGCATGTCTTTGGACTGTGGAAAGAAAACTGGAGCCCCTGGTGGATGTCAACACAGACATGATGTGAGTATGTTAACTCCACATGAAAAAGCCTCTGCTGTCCACGTGTAGCTGAGTATATGAAAGCTGTTAAAAAGCCTGTTTTCTTTCTGTTGTCTACAACTGATGTATCTGTATAAACCTGATCATTACTGCTGTAAAAAAGACCCTTGACTGTTAGTGTTAAATAGCATTAATAATCAATGGATTTAAAGGCCCATCGGTGTATTTTTTGCTGAGAGCAGAATCGAGTCCTTTTCAGTCCCTTTGAAAGGTTCCTTCTGTTATGTGTGTCCATTATTTATTTATTTTTTGATCCCATATTGTGCTTTAATCAGGTTGTTGCTTTCTAAGGAAATCAGAAGTGGGGGCAGTGTTTACACCCAAAGGCCCTAAAACCATCACTCCCGTTAATCTATAAAATCCATGAGCTGGTTTGGACAGCGTGCACTTTGTTTCCTGATGCTTAGAGGTGTACGTGGGGCGTAATAATTCAAATGTCTCACTGGATCATTACGGTTTTCTGTGCTTCAGGTGCCGTCACATTTAGTAGCTGTTCTCTTCACCTTCACCACCTAAACATCTGTAGTTCAAGCCCAGAGTGGAAAAAATCCAATTGTGCTCCCATATATAGCGTCATGTCCTTAACCAGAGGACAAAAAAGTTAACTGCATGTGTCCTTTTGACAAAACAAAGTAATTATCCAGTTCTTGGTAAAAGCAGAACTTACACTGCCTCAGAGAGGGCACAAAGTTACTCTATCGAACCTGTGCTACAGTATATATTGTTTTTTACTCATTTTATATTTGCCAACAATGCAAAAAAAATGTATTTAGTAGTTCCTGAATTATAAAAGGGGCAAATATTACACTTGTCAGCAGGAGTCACTTTGCGTCTTTATTCAGGAAATAGGGTATGAAAGGAGGTATATTTTCATAAACGCGCAATGTTTTGTAATCAAATTAAAAGAAGATACTCTTAAGTTTCCTTAAATTTTGTTTCCAGACTGTCTTTGTACCCAACAGTCCTTAAAGCAAGACACCAACTAAGAGGTGAGAGCTCTGACAACAACCTGGAATAGCAATGGTAAATACCTGATTTTATCCTTTTATTTTGCAACATTGTATGCTATTTACCTTTTGGGGACTAATATGTGAACATAAATTAATGAAAAAACAAATGAAACATTGTAGTGTATTAGTCCTCAAAGGGCAAATGAAAAGACATTAGCTTTCTTTACTGTATAAGCCTTTATTTGTAAAAAGTCTGTTGTTTGAATGATAACCCTTTTTATACCACATACTTGAACACCTTGTATTTGTAAAAAACACATTTTGTTCAAACACCTAAAAAAGCTGATTGACACTATAACATTAATTTGCACTGACAAAAAAATACAACTTCATACTACACAAATGTTGATTCCATGAGTACTGATACTCCAAATGAAATCAAACACCTTATTAAACAACTGAATCAAATAAGCGCCCAATGTGAACAAAACAATTACAGTACAAAAAACCAAATGCATTTTTCTTCCAGTGCCAGTATATCAGATGAATTACATTTCCTTCTTATGATAAAACAACAACAACAGTAAGAATAACAATCCATAACAAATGCAACAAATACAATAAATCAGAAATGAACACAGAAATGAATAAAATCATTTACTAATTCATACTGAAAAATAAATGCGCTGTTTTGTCTTGTGGGTTTCTTTCTTTAAGTTGCCAATATTTAAAAAGTGTTGGAAAATTTTTTCTTAACTTCCTACTGGTTAAACATGAGACAGTCTCCCTGGTATGCTCTTTCAAAGAGGGAGGTATACTGATGTGTAACTGGGAATCAGCACAGCTTCTTGCAAGTATCGTCATACAGTAATCAACAACAGACCATAACCAGAGGCAACATATTAAAGAGAAAATACAGGGAACACCCACTCAGTGAGCAATCACATGGCTTACGTTCAGATGCTACTGGTGAGCATCCTTTACATCCTTTGTAGCTGAAGGGCGGTTGATGTTAATGCTTATGCTGAACCTGATAAAACTACAGCATGCACTCGGTGCATCTACTCCAAAATGCGTGACTTACAGTAAATACATTGTATAGAAGTACATGTTCGTGATTCTCACGAATCACGTAATGTACGTTCCATGTTTACATTTTTCCTCCAGTTTTACGAACAGTTTGTTTCACAAGGTTTATAGAGCTGGCTGTAAAACAGTGCAATTTGAGCATGTAAACACTGGATCTGTCTTTTCCTGGCCGTGGAGATGAATTGGATGGTGTGGAGTAAAAAACATATGAAAATAAACCTTTCAAAACTCAGGTCATGCAAAACAAAACCTACAAGGTACATACAAAATAATGAATGCACCAGCAAACGTTCCTCCAACAGTGAGGAGTCTATCAGCCTTGTTCTGGTGTTTTGGTGGATGAAATTGTGCGGCATGGTTGTGGTTCACTCTTTTATTTAAGGTTAGCCTCAGTGCGATTCCTAACTAGCAGAGCTGTTTTGTGTTCATATGTTCAGCTCATCATTCATATGTTTCTGGTAGTGGTGTAATCCCAATGAAAGACTGAAGTCAACGAAAAAAAAAAAACATGATTTAAAGATTTTACTTCATTAGATCCCATCCGTAATGTGGCATGAACTGAAACAGTTTGACCACATTACAACACTGGTTGTATTTTACTTGTGAGTAAATAAAACAACTGTTGAACTGTGTTTTATCTTTACATTAATCCAGAGGAAAAGTTCTATCAATACCCTCAGTGTAGCTAAACACATTTACTTCTGGGAGCTAGCCTGCACAGATATAGATTTCTTTTGTTAGCAAGTGAGCAGCTGCACGTGGGAAATTGGCTAAGTGCCTTGCTCAAGGGCACCCATGACTGTCTTAGTGAGGAACAGGAAAGAACATCCCACTCGCCTTCTTAAGGCTATCCTGTTCCTCTAGCCTCTATAAGCCAGCTAGCCGATCATGCCCTTAATTTTTGTTAGCGGATTCATGTTGATGGCTGAGGTAAACGCTGCAGCTATACTGTGCTGAAATCTCCCGCAAACCCTAACTTCAGAAAAGGTAAATGGAAAAGCCCAACTAGGGAATTTCATTTAAGGAGCCACCATCCCTTTCCCTGACAGTGAACCAAGGCATACTGTAATTCCCAGGAATCTCCAGCAGCATTAGCATTAGCCTTGAAGTTCTTAAGGGAATGGGTGAACCAGTACAAGCTCAGAGCCACCAGAAACTCCGTCACTGTGAGAGGACTTTGCATTGATTTCTCCATTATTTTGTTCACACCATGTATTTTGTCGTGTTTCAACTTTTTTTTAGGTTTCGTTTGCAGAAGTATGCCAATGCTAGAGAAGCTGTCCATGCCATTAGCAGTGAGGCTAGCTGGTATTACGAACTGCCATGTTTTTGTTCATGCATTAAGAACTATTAAGTGAAAGATATCATATTTACAGTACAATTCACATGTAATTACACATATACACTAGAGGCAAGAAAATTCACATTGAAATCAGATCAACACTTTTTTTTCCTCCTCCTCTACTCCTTGAACATATGTGTCAAAAGAAATCTATTTTCTCTCTTGTAGAAGCAAATATCCTAAAATGAAAGCAATTAACAGAAGATCCTCACAGCTTTTGGGATGAATATGCTGATTTCATGTCCAGAAAGCAGGTAATACATGTTCTGAGTGAAATGAGTGGTATTTACTGCGAGCATGCAAGGGATGCTGTTTCTCCTCTGTATGGGTTTGGAATTAATATAGATATGCATCAATTATCTTATTATCTTATAAGAATGTATACCTGAATAGGCATGTTTGTATTCATTTCTAGGAGGAAAGAAAAACATCTAAAATAAGAATTTGATACTTGTGTTAGTTTGCATTACAAAATGTAAGTGCATTTCATTGAAACCACAGAGTAGATGGATTAGGCTTCTCTCTGGTCAAACATGTTCCATTGATTTAGTTAAAATAACACTTGTGGTTGCCCTAAATCCCACATTTCTTACGAACAATATGTGCTCACCTGGCACTGGAACGAAGTATCCTTTGGCCTCACAGTCTGACTCAACTCTTAATAAAGATCCATCATATTGCCTTTTTAACAGTTTGACAAGCTGTTAATGTGCAAATTGGGATGAAATAATGCAAAAAAAAAAACAACAAGAAAAACTCTCTGTAACTTGTTTTTTTTTGAGTGAACATGCATTCAGTTTCCACAGTCTTCCTTTATTTTTCAAAAAGGACAAGGTTACCTCAAATGTGAATGCGTATGCGCACATCAGTAGCCATCTTAACAATGCCTGAATGCCACTGACTCAGAGGCCTCATTCACATCTTAAGTGTGACGTCTCTAATGAGAAAAGTTCTGTAAATTAGAACTGCAGCAAGCATTTCTCAGGGATGTACTGTATGTTATGAGTTAAAGGGAACTCCACTGATTCTACATATCGATGTATGTTTACTGATCGTGAAGAGAGCTACTGCATATATAGAAGAAGTTCACTAAAGCCTTTTCAGCTTGGTCTCGTTACAGGCTCGTCAAATTCCTATTTTATCTCACCCCACCTTGGCATCTCATACAGATACAGAAGGTACCCTTGCAGCAGCAAGATTGCACCAGCAGAAGCATTTTTAATAGAAGTGTTTAATTTTTTAGGTGGATACCTGACCCGAGCCCAGTGGTACGGATAGGGTTTGCCTAGTTTGCGTATATTTTGAAATTATGTTTGGGTTTGGATCGGTTTAGGTCAGCTTTCAGTGAAAA
>JAPZDY010000006.1:6316144-6336097 GCA_029783645.1 Ctenochaetus hawaiiensis | reverse complement strand
ATAGGGTTTGCCTAGTTTGCGTATATTTTGAAATTATGTTTGGGTTTGGATCGGTTTAGGTCAGCTTTCAGTGAAAATGTAAAAGCAATAGTAAGAACAATTGCGCATGCATGACACAAACTCGGTGCTTTAGCCTAAAACTGTGTCGGTCTCAGGTCCAGGTTCGGATATAAAAACAGAATGACCGTTGGCTACAGGCCACGCTTGGCTACTGGCCTCTCGGACTCATTTGGGTTCGTACAGAAACACGCAGCCCGAGCCGCATGCTGGTCCTAGTGACTTAAGTGAAGCTCCAGCTCTCTACCTCTTAATTTCAATTTGGGTCTGGTCTTTGTAACTAGAAATAACTGCCTGTTGCCGTTTCCAAGATGAGTGGTAAATAGTGAGACTTATTTGGACTGTCTTCGGCTTTTAGCAAACTTCATTGTTAACTTATCAATGTCAATACTTTTCTATGAACTGGTATCCAAGAGACTGGAGTTTGAGATAAATCTTAAACCAAAAGTGAAACCCAAAGTGTCAAATTAACGATGATGTTCCTTAACATAACCAAGTCCATTAAGTGCCTAAGCCTGACAGCAACAGTTTCACTACATAAAGAAGAAGGCTTTGAACGCTGGACACAGAGGCTAAAGGGGACCTCTTGCATTTTTATGTGATGCCAAGGTGAGTGACAAAGGCAGCACTGATTTTTGACAAGCTGGTTTGAGAACCTGTTGGCCTTTTATGGCCACAAGAAGCTGCATGAAAACTGATAAATTGCCTCAAGTGATGTCAGTGGACTCTGCATTGGTTGGGGCTGATGACCAAAAATTAAAAAAAAAACATCTGGGGATGTGGGTAATCTTGCCAGACATCTGTAGCCTGCTCCTTATCTCTACATAAGGCTAGAGCCCTGAGGCTACATTAGCTGCTAGTAGCATAATATAATTCTGACAAAACTGTCTGTGGTTGAGCCGCATTGTGGGTAATGTAGGTGCTAGATTTTGACAAGAAAGAAGAATGTGTGGAATAAAAATAAAAAACAAAAGATGCTGCATCAATTTCAATCCCTTTTTGTGAGTGCAACAACTTTTATAAGAGTGCAATGCTAAATTGATGGAGTACTCCTTTATAAATGGTTATTCTTAACCAATTTGTGTGATACTGCATGTTAAGACACCAGATGCTACTGTATTCAGGTAAATTAAATTTCAATTTTAACTCAGTTTTGTTTGGCAACTTTTGAAGAACTTTGTAGTGGTGCACCAACATATGCCACCATTCCACCTGTTACTCTCACCACTCACCTAATGTTTAATACTGAATATATTTTCTCCATATAACACAACTTGCTTCCGAGCTTGAGATAAAATTTTCACCTGAAGGGCCATTTTCTCACAATTCTGCTGCTACTTTAGTTCATTGTGGCACTTGTTGACTCATAGTCACATTTTTCATAAATAAAAATAAAATTAATTTTATTACATTGAACAGTATTCACTATGTTTTGGTCATGTAATCTTCTGGACCTCACAGTTGGCTGAGAGACAAACAACAGATTGTTCAGCTGCAGACATAAACCTCATCTTGTTACATCTTCCTGTAAATCTCACCACCTTTACACAATATCTGCTAATAATCATGGATTACTGGAAATTTAAACATCTCTTTTTTCTTTCTTTTGCTTCTACGGGACAATGACGACAACATATAAAATTTAAACAGAAAGATATACTAGCTCAGTTACAGCTTGGGCCATTTTACTTCACAAAATTCACTATGACTTACGCAGACAACTTGCTTTCTCATCCGTTTTCCTTTTTGAAGACATCATCTGCATTTCAAGGGGGAGTGAATTTTTTCTCATTATAGCCTTATTACTCTGCAGCCATCCCATCTTCCTCTTGTCCCCATGTATTAGTGTATATAAAAATTTCCCCCTCTTTTTTCCATTTGAATGTTTCTTAGGGTCCACGCTGCACTGGGTTGGGGTTGTTCCGATGAGCCAATTGTGTTTTTTGCTACAGGACTCAACGGTGGATTTTGCTTTGTAGGTTTTGTCCAACGTGTATTGCTCTCAATTAAGCCTGTTTGTCCCTGAAGTGAAGATAACACCAAGGAAGATGTTGATCTACACTTCAGTTGCAGTTAAAGAGACAAAGGAGGATTTTGTAAAATTTATTTTGCTCTTATTGTCTTCCCACCAGTCATCTAATGCTCTGACTTCATCTTTATTCCTTCAACTTTTATTTGGTGGCTTATTTTGCTTCTGACAAAATAATTATTCAGTATGTTCTCTAAATCAAAATCAAGGTCCTACAGGACTTTTTATCTCTTTGCAGATGAACCTGAGCACTGGAAAAGCATGCTTGTGTGTTTAAGAGCCAAACTAAACAGTAATGCATATGGATTATAGGCCTTTTGGTCATTGTTTTAATTCATGGCTATTTATTACACGCTATTTACTCCCCAAGAATCGTCCTGATCAGGCTGATCGTTCTAATGCTCGGGGTTCGGAGCATTTGTGTGATGGCACTGATTGAGTTTGAGTGTGAAATGTTGAATCCTTCTCCCCATATCTTCTACCCAGGTCACCAATCACCATCCCAGTCAAAATAATCCTGCCTTCAGAAACTGTGACACCAACATTGAAGAAATGTTCAACAAACAAAGAAATACTGTATACTGAGTGACAACTGGTCAAACTGTGGGCTGATATGTTGACTCTTTTGAATATACACATCCTCACATCTTCACTGTGGAACAATTTTTAAATGAATCACAAAAGCAACCCCCACCCACCCCCCCCAAATTTCCTTTTAGCAAACACAAAGCAGGATATGACGTCAATGAACTCCGCATCTAAAGAGCATGTGAATCAATCAATAGGAGGAAATAAACATCACGAGTATACTTTCATGAGCATCTGAATGGTAAAATGTATAGAATATGTTTTTTTTTTCCACACAATCAAAATGAGTAATGCATACCTTTGACTCTTTTATCTCATAATGCCCTAGCTCTAGAACATGTTCTGACACTTTCTGAAATCACAGTATTTTTCAAGACAAAATCATATCTACAATAATCAGCACTTGTTTTTAACCATAATGAAAAGACCCCTCCCCCCCGAAGGACATGTTTCTAAAAATAACATGAGAAGAGAAAAAGGAATACAAGTTTGCGTTGACTCTGGGCGGGAATGCGGCGGTCAAACATCCCATCCACGCGGCCCTCTAATGAGGACCATTAGGGGCCAGAGCTGATGTCTGATAAAGAGAACGATATCACTTCAAAAAACCCAAGGAACAACACATAATCCAAAAAAGGTTGCTGTACATAGTAGAACCGGAGATTTTCCGTGCATGTTATCCATGGGCAATGGGAGGGGAGGTGGGAGGGGGTTGTGGGGAGGTGGGTCGGATGAGCGCAGCAGGGGGGGTTGTTTTGGAGGGGGGGGTGTCAAGGATCTCACTCAGCTGATGCCTGAACAGACGAGCCACCACTGATTTCATGAGCTGCAGAAGAGGATTTTTTTTTTGCTTACAATAAGTATCAATAAAAAGTCAATGGGACTCTGAGACATCTTTTCTCTCTCAGGAGCTTTCACTTTCTCTTTTTTCTTGTGTTTTTTTTTTTAGCAAAAATATCATGCAGTCTTTAGTTCCAAAAGCCCCTGGTGGGATCTCGTGTTTGTTTGTTTGTTTGTTTCTTTCAGGAGGAAAAAGAAACTCAAAGCCTTGAAATTCTTCTCTCACAATTATTCTTAAACATTCAAGTCATCCTATTAATACTTTGTACAGCAGAAAGGTCCTTCAGATTTCACATGTGTATATATAAATATAATATATAGAAATATGCATATACATATGTTCAACTTGTATATGTGTATACATATTTTGAAACTGTATCAAAGCCAATTTAATGTGCTCTCAAAATATGGCCCATGATTCCTAGTGGGATGCACATCAATTCACATAGTACAACCAGTAGATTAGGTTGAAAAATCCAAAGGTGATAGGGAATATGACCCGGGACCACTTGTCAATGGTGCTAACATCTGACAGGTTTGGGATTTTCAACTTGAGCTTGGAAGAGCGTCGCCGTAGCCGGCAGTTGGCCCGACTCCGCATGGCGCTCCGGTCCAGCGAGTGGTGGCTGAAGCCATCCCGGGGCGCCATGGGCTTCCTGAATTGGACCCCAGAGCTGTCGAAGGACATGACAGAATTCCGAGAGTCACTGACGCTGCTTCCCACGTCAGAAGGCATCACTTCGTTGTTCATCTCCAGCGTGGTGAGGAGGATGTTTCCGTAAGCATCCACCTGCGAGGAGACGGGGAAGACACAGAGAGTCAGCAAGGGCTGAAATGTCGAGAAGTGGCCCCAAAAGTTCCCCTATTAATGAACTTATATTAACCCCCCTCCCATCCAAAAAGCTGTAAAGCTAAAGCAAAATGTAGGGATGATATGGAACGTCATTTGGTGCATGCAACAGAAATAGTTAACAAGAGTTTCTTTATACAGAGATCTATTAGTGATTTTTCACTTGCAAAAAAGTCACAAGTAATTTGAACAGCCTTAATCAACTGACTTTATTGTTTAGGCTGGCCTACAGCTGATATGATTTCTAAATACAAGTACCCCAACTTTTCTTTGTTCCTCGAGATACAGATTTCTTCGTTGTGTAAATGACCTGAAGGTGTTGGTTTGAAACGGCACGGAAATGGAGTCCTTGCAATGTGAAAGAAAAATGAAGAGAACATTAAACCGACTATAAAGATTCTGGCAAATAAGCACATTTTTTCTCAAAATTACACAATGCATTCAGACAAAGAGTTAACAGGAACAACTTTGAATAAGCATTTAGTACTCCACACACAGAAAACAGAGAGGGGGGCTTCATTCAGTCTGACCGTTACAGCATCTGCAGGTGCCAAATCATTTAAAAGAAAAGTCGATGCCCTCTCATTCTGCATTTTTGAGATTTTGTCCGCTTTAGTTGGAAAATACAAATTAAAAATACAAGGTAGCAGAGTGAGAATGAATGAAGCCTACAGCATAAACATAGACAACAACCTAAATAAGAAATGAGAATGTTAACACCACTGTTGGGCTAGATGAACTGCTATCTCAATGAAAAGGGCTATGCTCGATAAAAAGCAGTCAGTGCTTGAGGGAGAAGCAATGGATGATGGTTGGTGAATGCATATTGGGCCGTGGTGGCATTATATGCTTCTGCAAGATTACTTCAGGGACTTTTATACACTGTATGTGTGTGGGTAAAATGACTATGGCTGGAAATCTTGTGTGCAGAACGTAGTTGTGTTGTATTTGAACTCTGACTGACACAGAGAGGCAGACTAAAAGAGAAGTAGCAGACGGAGGTGCAAACCTGTTCCCTCAGGCGCTTCTCTTCGTATCTTGTGCGCTCGTTGTTGGCTTTGTTCAGCCTCTCATTGATTTTCTTCTGTTGCGCAGGGCCCCGGCCAAAGAACACGTAATTTACAAAGGCATATTCGAGCAGGGCCAGGAACACAAACACAAAACAGCCCATGAGGTAGACGTCGATGGCTTTCACATACGGAATCTTTGGGAGAGTCTCCCTAAGGTGGGTGTTAATTGTTGTCATGGTAAGCACCGTTGTCACACCTGAGCACAGCAGCACACACAGAAACAAGGAATTCATTTAGAAAAAAAAATTAGATTGCATTTTTAGTATTTATCAAAATGAACGATTGATATGAATTCCAGTGGCAGAAGATGTGTTATCAGCAAAATATGCATAAAATAAAAATGTATAAGCAAAACAGAAAGACTGCTGTCAGTGCTACATATAACATTAGATTATTATTTCATTAATAGTATACACAAGCATATAAACCGCATTTTAATGTTATAGGTGTCCACATAAGGCAATTACTTAAATGTTATTTTATCTATAACAGTGCATACAAGATTGTGAGATGATTCAACAGCTTGAATGTGAAATCTAAATTTGCAGTAACTATAACTGAAGGTGCCAGGTAGGATTATGCAGTAAAAAAGTTCAATATTTGACTCTAAATATAATAGAGTAGAATATAATGTAGCAGCAAGTTGAAATACTCATGTAAAGTACAAGTACCTCAAATTCTACTAACAATAAGAACAAGTCTTAAGGTAACCAAGACCTACTACTGGTACTAATAACCATTAATATTTGTATTAGTATCTCCTGTGTGATGATGATTGATAAATCCAACCGTACTGTTATCAATACACAGAGTATATAAACTCCCTGAGCCTTTCCTTTAGAGAAGGCCATCAGTAACAGTTTTAGAAATCTGGTTAACGCTTAACATTATTTTTTACATGTGTGAAGTCGAATCCAGATGTTCAGAGAACCCCTGATTTTGATAATATGTTCACTGTTTCTAACATTTGTTGGAAGATTGCTGTTTGTACTTTAACAAAAAATTAAGTTTGGTAAAAAAAAAAAAAAGTGGTATAACTACCCTGTCATAGTATCAAAGGCCTATAAATACTCTTCATGTATGAGGTTCTTCATCAGAAAGTATGCATGAGCACTTGAGCTTCCTTGTCATGGAGTTTAGACACAGGAATGTAAGTTTGTTGAACGTCATTAACATCACACGCATAATGACAGTGTAACTGTGTCTTGTTGGATATTGTGACATTCTGTAAAATTACTTTAAAATAACCAGGGCATACTATATTTATTATACTCAGAGGAATGATGTCTCTCAGGCTTACTCATAACATTTACAATGTTTATTATGGTTTCTGCTCTCAGTGTTTACACAGCACTGGTTGACCCATGTGAACATATGTGAATGAACCTTATGACTACATAAAAATAACTGATGTAGCTGATTTAGGTAACTGGGATATTGACATCTCATTTTTTCTTATTCAGTCAAAATAAACTTGACAGTTTCAGGTGCTTATTGATGTACATTACAGCACTGAACATGCTGTAAGCTCCTGTGATAATCATTGGATTTTAATGGAGACAGGTAGAAGTTTAATAATGCAGCGTTGGCTGTGTCTTACCCAGGGCCACCCGAGCTGCAGAGGCATCATAATTGATCCAGAAGGAGACCCAGGAGAGGATGGTGATCAAGATGGAGGGCATATATGTCTGCAGGATGAAATATCCAATGTTCCTCTTAATCCTGAAACTCAGCGAAAGCCTTGGATATGAACCTGTAAAAGGAGAGAGGATGGAGTGATAGTTTGGAAAAGCGCAGGGCAGAGTGAAAACACATTAAGTGAAAAAAGGAGAGAAGGGAAAAAATGTTGCAACAACTTGAGAGTTCTAAAGTCTGCACTTTGACAACGCGCACTGTAGTCATTTCTCCATTTTTTCAGATGGAGCACTTAATTTCCCCAAAGCGATGGATTCCTTTCCAGGGACAAGTTCGATTCCAATTAAACATGGCAGAAAGTAGCAAACACGGCAGATTTTTCTGCAACCCCCTATCTCAGCAGGCAGCTCCAGCATCCCTCTGAGAATTGTCACAGAGAGCTGCTCTGCCTTTCTTTTTGCACTTTCTCTGTCCTCTAAACATTACCAAAAGGGCGTTTTAGAGGTGCATAATTGCAGCACATGCCATTACTCTAAAAGAGGAAGGAAAAAAATACAGTATGTGGCTGCAAGGTAGTGAGGATTTACTGCACATTTTGCAGGAAAATATTAGCTAGTAGTGCCAAGACATTAATTGGCCTTTTGACTGCACTCTAATTCAAACATCTACAATAATACAGTGCTGATGCAAAAAGCAACATACACATCGAGGCAGGGCCTCTCTGCTCTAGCTATAGCTAGATTAGTTACAAGGATGGAAACAGTAAAACATGCTTTAAAAACAGTTAAATCTTATTCTATGTATTCAATCTAAAGGTTTATTTCCTCACTGTGTCACCAAAGAAAAAGAGCTTTAGATAAGCGTGATGGTTTTAATCTAAAGGGCTATTTGCTATGAGGAACAGGCGATGATGAATGACCTCATCATCTGCAGGTTCCTCTTAAATCTTTTAATGAATCAATACGTCAGCATAAATACTTCAGCAAGTCCAAGACAAATGCCTTAAACCATCCTAATACATCCTGTTTTAACAGTGGCAACAAATGTTCGTGGATTTCATTCAGCTCAAACATGAGAATTACACTTAAATTTTCCCTTTTCTTTTCCTTAGATAACAGGGAGATTGTCATGTGAGGTAGCTGGAGTCAACTAAAATAAGATATCTGTTACAGACATGCAAAGATTTTCTATTATTGTTTCATAACAATGATTGTAATGAGAGTTTTTTTTTATCACTTTTAGTTGCCCTATTGAGCTTTTCCTGGAACTTGTCTATAGTTTGTGTGCCATCCTCATACAGTTTGTCAGAGATTAAAATACAGAGCTGAAACCACACAGTGTGCCATCACCACATTCCATCACATATGTCAACAAACAATCACACAACATGTAGAGTACGCACTGCGTTTCTTGTGTAACAGTTAGGTGAATAATTCTTATAGTTTTTATGTGTTAAAGGTCGAGTTAATAAGATCTTTACTTCAAAGTTTGGCATTTTGAGATTACGCTGTGTTTTTTCTTGCAAATAGTTAAATGAGAAAGTCACTAACACTCCTGTCTGTGCACTAAATATGAGACTAGAGCAGAGAGACAGTTAGCTTAGCTTAGCGTAAAGACTGGAAACACTCAGTAAACAGCTGGGCTGGCTCTCTAAAGGTACAAAAAAAGCCCACAAGCCACCAGCACCTCAAAACCTCAGTAATTACTGTGCTATATCTCCCTTCTGGAGTCTGTGCTTGTTGCCTGGCAACCTCACATGACAACAGGACTACAGCAAGTTAAAGTGCCAAAAATAGGCACGCTAACCCCTCGTTTTTACACTTCATTTTCATACAATACATGGGATACAACATGTTAATTAGTGTGTTTCTGAGGTGCTGATAGGCATATTTTTATTTATCAATTAATTTTTTACTTCTGGACAAAGCTAAAATAGTTGTTCCCACTGTTTCCACATTTTATGTTATGCTAAGCTAACTGTCTGCTGACTGTAGCTTTATATTTAGCACAAAGACATGAGGTTATTACTAATCTTCTAATCTCCCTTAAATGTATAATATAAAAGTTTTGATTTCATACACATAAAAGTGGGAATATTTTAATTATAATAATTAAATTTTTTGCCTGTAAGCAACTTTTTTAAAATTTTGTTTGTTATTTTTGCTTTCAAATGCTGTTCCGTCAAATCACTACTCCTACAAACTATTTTACTAGTGACTCTAGATACTCTTAGGGGGTTAAATTCAAAACCGTTATCACAGCACCTATGTATATCATACATTTAGTTGTAAAAAGCGAGTCTAATATACTGACTATAGCCATAGATAAAGATGTAAAAATGATAGCATGTCATGGTGAAATATACCTAATTAAAAATTCCAGGTCATTTATATGTGCTTTTTCTCTTTAATTAAAGTAGTTCTGATTCTAACTGAGAAACTGATGATAAAAGATGTAAGACCACAATTACTGTAGTCATCCTGAGTCAACATTTGGTTCTTTGGTAGCACTTTGTTTTTCTGCAAGTCAGTTCACATTTTACAAATATGTGAAAATAGCCACCTACAATCTGCTGCACTGCAAAGGAAATTGTCTTTCAGCGCGACCCAAATATAATCATATTCCCCACAGTGACAATGACGTATTAACTGATGCCTCCACTCACAGAACTCACAGTGGTGACACGCATGCAGGGGTGTTTATGGAGCATGTAAGGATCATTTTGTGTATGCAATAGACACTTTCAGCCTAATTAGGTCTTAAGCAGTTTTTTTTACAGTAGCCTTACCTGTAGTAAACCTGACTTCCCTAGACACCAAGCGGATGTCTACAATAGAGAACTGAGGTAACTCTAACTTGTCAACGCCTGTCACAGCGTTGTCTCCTCCTTGCCAGAAGAATACGATGTCATCTGTGGTATATCCATCTGTGTCAAGATCAGGGTAAATCAGGAGAGAGAAGGGAAGGACATAAAAGATGTGAGTGTGATGAAGAACTTACAGTTACTTATTTCTTTTCTAGACAACAGCAGTGTGTAACACGGGAGGAATAAGGCCTGGTACACAGCAAGGCCTGTAACAGACGTTCTGGTACATAGTGGCATTGTCACGTTTTGCCTCACATATGCGTGAAAAGAACACATTCTCATTCTGCAGTCGAATTAGCAAAAATAAGTAGCCTACGCAGCTTCCAGTTAGACTCTCAAAATAAAGCTCATAGAGAAACAGATTATACTTTTTTTAAAGAAATGATCCGTGTGGTGAACAAATTGTTCAGAAGTTTTTTAGGTGATTAACTATTTTCTTAAATTTCTTTCTACGAACCGCTGGAATATTTCCCCATTACACTTCATCCTACCATTTATAACATTATGTAAGACTATTTGCTGTAACCTTGATTTATCAAGAATTTATTTAATTCACTTTTTATACAACTTTCTCTGTGTTGTGTTCATGCACAGCACACAGGAAAGTTGCATTGGGGAATGCAGTCACACAGTGGAAAGAGAAGGAGTTTAAGTAAAAAATTTTTGGAAATAAATGTTTGTTTTCTCCAGTGGGACATTGCGGCATCAAAGACAGCACTAAAACAAAAAATACCTTTCTGCCTTAGACTTAAACCTTTCTGTTCCCGACCTTCAATCAAACACCACTGTTAAGCCTCCAATAGAGCTCCATCACTGCATGCATTACTACCTGCATGAATATTTATTAACATGTGTCACTTGGTATGGCGCTCCCACACATTCTCAACTGGCAGCGCAATTGAAAGTGACCACAGCAGTAGATTTATGTCAACAGGCCAGTATGCATTCACTGCAGAGCAATCTCTCAGTCCGGGAAGTGTAACTACATTTCACATTCTACTACCCCACATCCGGACCTGGATGGCATTAAAGTCACTAAGGGTCCGGGATTCATTACCATTAAATCTCTCTCTGAGGTTATAGGGCAAGGAAATGTGACATTGTCCATGAAATTGAAACAACCTCCTGCTTAATCAATCAAAGTGATACTTAATGTGCATGACATCCACTAATGCAGAATTTTCCATGTGCATAAACAGCAGATATTCTTGCAACTTTTTAATTCATAGCATATCCATATTTCATTGCCTGCTGATGTCCCTGAGGAAAAACGTGCTGCGCTTTTATCTTGAACAACATGAACCACAAATATCTGGCATATTGAGCATGTGGGATGATTGATGAGGCAGTCAATGACAATGATCAGGCAAATACAATTTTTAATTACACCACCAGCACATTTTTATGATTATTGATTTATCTAAATTAAAACAAAAAATGCATGAAAAAAACATCAGATAGTGTTGTGTTATATTGTATTAAGTCTGCATTATCTTGTTTTCTAGACACTATATCTGTTTTAAGAGGATTCAGATGACTCTGTTTTCTAAAGGGTAACTCCACCAATTTCATGTGTAAAAGCCAGTTTACCATACATGGTTAATCAAATCAAAATAGTTGGATCTTAACTCCTATTTTCCCGAGTACTTTCTCGGACTTTTAAAAAAATAACAAAGAAGCAAAATAAAAAAACATTTTTTTTTTTTTATCCAAGATAAAATACTTAAAAAAAAAACAAACAACAAAAAACATCCGAAAGCTGAAAAAGCCTGATCTTGAAAATTGAGTAGTGGATCCGGTGGATTGGTTTGAAACCGATCCATGGAATG
Source organism: Ctenochaetus hawaiiensis (assembly GCA_029783645.1). Taxonomy (NCBI): domain Eukaryota; kingdom Metazoa; phylum Chordata; class Actinopteri; order Acanthuriformes; family Acanthuridae; genus Ctenochaetus; species Ctenochaetus hawaiiensis. The sequence goes on along the minus strand of JAPZDY010000006.1, from coordinate 6,324,333 downwards.
CTGTTAACAGCATATTACAACTAAACTAGTTGGGCCAACTAGTTGTTCCTAAATAGCTCTAAATTTCAAGAGATAGTTTGGCATTTTGAGAATAAAATGTATTCCTTCTCTGAGTGAAAGCCAATTGAGGCTTGATATCATATGAGGCTATAAGCCAGGTGACAGCGAGCTTAGTTAAGTGCAACACTGAGTGTCATGTAAGGTCTCTAGAAATAATGTCATCATTTTGTCTTCAATATTCAAAGCTGAAGTGGTGGTGTGGTCCATCTGTCACAATGAGAGATAAGTAATCAATGCACATCAGTCAGCAGTGTGACTGATCACTGCAGAGGCAGAACATCTCACAAAAGGTTCACATTTGCAATGATGCACAATTATTTCACCACTGAGTTAAGTGAGTTGAAAGTATAAACCAAGAACTCCAACTTATCACATACTAATTACATTAAAGACAATATGCAATGATTGTAAGATGGTAGTTAGTGTTGTAAGTTCAGTGTAAAAGTAGTTATCATGAGGTACAAAATCAAACAATGAAGATTCTTTTGAATTACTCACAGCTTTCAATTTCCAGGGTGCAGTTCTGTTCATCAAGAGGGTACCTCCTCAAGTCCATCATGCAAGCAGCAGTGGTGGTTATTCTACAACAAAAAAACAAAAAGAGAACAGGGACTTAGGTGATATAAAGAAATGGAAAAACAGGAGCATTAATAACATATGCATTTTTTCCAGATGATGCCAGTGTGAATGTACAACATGAAATTACTGCGACTAGAGATCTCTTAAAATAATGAAGACAAAAGCTGTAGTTGGATGATACAATGATGCACTGTGGAATCGTGGGATTTGTTTATTCCAATATCAAATAGTCACTAATGCAGATGAAAAAACAGTGTTCTCAGACAAGGTGAAGTATTAAAGCTTATCCACGTCATGTTTCTTAACTCCTCTGTCACTCTCTGACTGGTGTTATCACAGAAAACAGGAACAGGTGACAAAAATAAAACCCTTACCTTAAATACACTCACACAGTTCTCTGAGTTTGGGTATTGTTTGAAACATTTGGGATCACATGAGTACACAACTCAAGAAAATATATCAAGATATAATCATTTTTGGGAATTTCAATAAGGATATGTTGGATGTTTAAAGTTAAGGAGAGAGGTCATTGTGTTGCACCATATGATGATGAACCACCAGTGTGTCACCAACCACTCAAGCTGCACTTTGCTTTGTGGTTGTTTGGTAAAACATGGAAATGCTGCAGCAGTTCAATAATCAATGGCTGGCCTTTAAGTCTATTTTACTGTGGGGAAACCCATGTATCATAGACAGTTTACATGTGTGTAACTTCATAGCACATGCATGCTTCTTTTTCTCTTAAACCTCCCCCTGTGAACACCTGATAGAGGGAAAGGACAGCAAACTATTACACTCTTATGAAAAAACGATCCTGTTTTTTTCCAGGGGATTTGACTATTTTTCCTACTTTTACAGATACTCTTAAACATGATTGATTTTTTTATGTTTCTGTGAGTAGTCCGCAGAGGTATTTCCTTTTATATGGATCACTAACTGCTCAGCATCTGCGCTTTTGGCACTGTACATTATTTATGCTGGTTCCCAGATATGCATTTCTGTCAGGTATCTTTAGAAAAGATGTATGCATAGCAGTTTATTAACTTCAATAAATCCAGTGGCCCAGGAAAACAGCTTTGGCTACAAATTACACATGTAGGGATCTTTGGCATTTAACTGAGATATTTACCAGTGCAGAACATTTAAGTGATTACATGACTGCTGTTTATACTGCTGCTATGTGTTCGTCATGACAGCTTTCATTCTGGCTTCCTGTAAAAAATTAAAAAGGAAAATTCATTTTCAGCTTATTATTTCTGTCAGAAGCCATCAGCAGGTTGACAGGGAAAGTGTATTTCTGTGTCTGTGTGTGTGTGTGTTAGAACATGATGAGAGGTATGGTTGGTTTCCTTTTTAAGCATGTTTCCCATTTTGTACACATTGTTAATCATGCTTTAGTTAAAGCCAGCAACGCTATTAATAGTTGGTTTTACACTGAAGCAAATGTACACCATCATCTACAGTAGCTAGGCTTGGTAAAACAGAAGATTTTAAACTGTTTGCATAAGAAATAAGTTGCTTGAACTTTGTAAATTAGCCTCAGTGAAGTGAACAAAGTGCTGCCGGCAGGTAATTGGAAAACAAAATATGTTGTGCTAAAGCTGATTGGGCTGGATTAACACATGTGGGGGTTCTGGGTCCATAACAGCAGGAGGCACCAGAAGGGTAAAGAAAATAACATAAACACAATGTGTGACAGGTATTTATTTATTATTCACAATGACACTGGGCTGCATTCTGCTGCACAAGCATTAAGCTGCTTCAGCTGCATTCTGCTCTGCTCCGCTGTACTGCACCTCCCCGCTGCCTCGCAGCCCTCTACAGCTCTGAGCGTACAGCAGGCAGCAGGACTGCCACTGGTACACACTGTGAGGAGATGACATCATACCCAGTTACATTAACTGGGAAGGTCGCTTTATGATTTTCTAGGTAAAATGTTGAAGAGAAGCTACTTTTTATTGCTATATGTGTATTTACATATATAGGAGCAGGTAAGAGGATCTCCTGAGTGTTTGAATTGTTTTTCACTATGCTCCCTACAGTTAATGATATTAAAAGAATATTAAATCATGTTAAAGAACCTAATTGAATTAGTCTTATTTGAAGTTAAACATGTTCAGTGATGGCTAGCAGGATTCACTGCAGCAAAAAAGCCACAGTAGTTGAAGGAATCCTCCACATGTACTTTTGCTCCATCAGTGATGAGGTGTAGGTATAAATATACTGATTAAAAATAGTCTAATACTACAGCAAAATCAAATCAATCAAATTATAGTGTTATCGCTGGCTAAGATTGTCTTTCGCACAAGGGACTAGGGAACCTCTGAGGAGGCACGATTTACTTACTCTCATAATCACTTAACATTTATTGTGATTTGTTAGCATATCTTATTTATTCAAAGTGTGTTTGAATGAAATCATCTCTGCACATCATCTTTATCATTTTTTATGGCATCATGCATAAACCCCAAACATAATCCTTTAAATGTATTGGAAATAAAACATGTAAGGGCAAAAAAGATACTGTGCCATTAAAAACATTAGTTATATGCAGTTATACGGTTAGAGGGAAGTGTGGCACGGCTCCAATGTCTGACTCGCTAGGTGGAGCACACGAGAGTAAAAAGAACATAAGAGGTATATATGATATGTGGTCATATTAACTTATTAATTATTAAAGCCACAGAAAAGGTTGTAATCTTTAAGTTCCACTCTGGCCATCTATGTAAAACCATAACAAAAATACTGTGATATCATAACCATTTAGTTTATCATGATTTTCCGACATATTAAGTTTTACAAAAACTCTGAAAAGAACCTGGAAAATTCTGAAATATGAAGTTAATTGAAAGCTTCTTACCATGGCCATAACCCCAGCGTTTACTGGGTGGACTAGCGAGGAGCAGTGTGCATCAACATGGCTGACAGTAAGCATTACAGGAAACATGAAGAAATACAACGATATGTGTTTCTGCCTCAGTTGGACCCAGACTCAAGTGAAGAGCCTGTTGTGCTCCAAGATTGCTGACTAGCAGATGTGTCAGAATGGCAAGTACCATCTCTTTTTTAATGGTGGGTCTCTTTAAGCATTTCTCTATACCATCCCAAATGGATTTTGAATTTTTTTGGTATTCCTGATCGGGAGTTTCACACCTAGAAAGCGATGCTTTCAAGTACCATTAGATTTGATTCATATACTGCTAAATCCTGATGAGTTCTCTGAGGTGGTCATATCATTTTGCTGATTTAGTGGACTGGACTTTTGCAAATTAAAAGTGTCTTCATGTCACTTCACTCATAGTAAGAAGCTGAGTTCATTCATTTCAGGGCATATAAATCTAGTGACAGTGAATTATGAAGAGAGAATGTATTTAACTATAACTAAAACATGGAGGGAACCTCCAATGTGCTGCCTGAAATCTTAAGCAATAGTGAGGTCCTGAGTTCTCTGTGATCATGAACAGGAAGACATCTCCTGTCAAGACACAGTAACTGCTCTCAAAAGACAAAACCCCAGTAGCACAGTGAAGCAGAGAAAGCCTGGCAGCAGTAGCAACAGCAGCAGCTCAGAGTATTGGACAGTAATGAATTCTTTACCCCTTGGCAAGGAGAAAAAAAGGCCCCACTTTGAATAAAATTGACTTATCAAGTTAGTTATCAAGTGAGGAGGGAATCATCATCGAGTAGGCACGAGTCGAGACGGCTCACAACGAGGGCCTGGGATTTGGAAATGTCAGCAGATATAGGTCAGCAACTTAAGAATCCCACCAGAGATGGTCAGCAGCAGCCTCAGACCTGAGCAGGCACTGCAGTCCCACACTCAGCAGTCTGTCCACTTTGTAGAGTTCAAGATGACGTGACAATACTAGCTGGTCTGGATCTTTTTTTTTTTTTTATTAGACTACTATGAGACAAAAAGTTTTTAGAGTTTAAGGATCATTTTTGGTCGTGTTTTTGTTTAATTGTTTAGCAAACATCTCCGCATCTGGTTCAAAGCAAATAAACTGAACTAAGCACAGCAGAGTTTAATAAAGGGGGCAGTATAGTCAAATGCTACACATGACTTTAGCCAATGGAGTAGAAGAAGATGAGGTCAGAAACTGAAACATAGCAAATTGTTCGCCAACCATCAATTAAAGAAAAAAAAAAAAGACAACCAGTTGTTTTCCAACTGCCAACAAAAAACAAAGAAGAAGAAGATACAAAAATAATATCCTTGGCCATTAAAAGGAGACAAAAATGAGATATTCCTCTGTGCTGCACATTATGGAAGTATCCGGAAGGAAACTGACAGCTGAAACAGCTTCTTCATGTTTTTCTTTTGCTGCGGCATAAGCTGATCATTCATGAGGGAAATGTTTGCTGTGTCAGATTTTACTTAGTAAATGTTGTTCTATCTGTTACACACATGAACTCTTTTTTAGAAAACATTAAAACCATCTCTGGTAAGCATAAAAAACTTTGTGGGCAAAATTAATGGGTTTTTTTTCACAGTTAAGCATCTCTGTAAGCCTTTTCTAATACAATAATTCAAAGAATGTAGACAAGTTCTCATACTAGAAACATGGCTTGTAAGAGGAAAAGGTCAAAAATCCCTGTTAATTGTTGCAAATGTAACTTCTTTAATGTTAATACAATGCCAAGCAAACTCAACCAAGAGCTCCCTAGCAGGCCTAATGCCTGAGGTATTAGAGGTATTAGACACTTTCAAATTGACAATTAAAGGTGCATTCCACTCCTTTTTACAGGCCACTCTTGGCTTTTCAGACCATGCGTCATGCCAAAATCACAAGACAACTAAAAGCAGTCTGGAGGTGGATCCAAGATGCTCAGCACTACAGACTTGGAGGCTTTTAAATATGTGAGCAATAGTTTTGACACCTACACAGTCTACTCCTGTATCCTCCGCTGTGAAGTAGCTTGCTTACTGAAGAAGAACATAGTACTACACTGTGGTTTAATAAACAGAGGAACACGAGAGAGCAGATTCACAGGAATGGGAAGAGAGAAAACACCATCTGGCGAAAGCTTAGCTCAACAAAGCCCTCAATGCTCGCAGGACCCGGTGCACTTCCAAACTGGATTGTGAGTTCGCCAGCGATGGTTCAGCCTCTAAACTCACCGGCGAGTTAGACAAACCTGCTTCATCATACACAACCCACTGGACACCTTCTACTGACACCGACTTCTTTTATTGATGTTTGGAATGACTTTGTTTTGTTGCAGCACACAAACGGCTCTCCTGCACCGCTCAGCAGTCTGCAGACCCAGACGCCCCCCCTCGCCTCCCTCCCGTCCACATAAAAATAGATCACAAGGTTAAAATGTTGCTACGGTATAGCTTTAAGCAAGGTTTTACAAAAACAACATTAACTCTGGGGGAGTTGCGTGGGCTAGGTGGGGGACACTTTGATTAGAATCTCTAACCTGCAGAACGAGAGCACCATCATTCCTTCATCCTTTCATTCTCACCATCCACAGCCGCTCCTGGGAAAATGAATTATGGGCCAACATATGCACACTCATGGACGATTCATGCTCACCGTGCTCCTTTATTTGCATGTCATTAGCACTCATGCTCAATACCTCATACTTATGCATAGCATATGGAACTGAGACCACTCTGAGTCTCAAACAGTTGTTTAAATGAAGGGCAACTTGCTGTCAAGTGTAACTGCTAACAGCACATACACACCACAAGCCAACACATTTGAAAAGCACTGAATAATTCTTAAATAATGTTTTGCCTTATCTTAATCTGAAGAGTAACAAGTTACTATAACTGTTAGATAATATAGTGGAGTAAAAAATACAACGTTTTGACTAAATTTTAGAAGTAGAAGTATGAAGAGGCACAAAGTACTCAAGTAATGTAAAGTAATACTTAGTTGCTTTCCAGCACTGGAAGTAGATTTCTGAACTGATAGTTAATTGTAATTTTGTTAAAATGCTATGTGAGTACATTTATGCGATTATAGCAGCTTCTTAATAGTCCTGCCTGCACAAAAAAACTTCTTGTATGTAGAAAAATAAGGCAATCATGATAAAAATTGATGCAATCTTAAAAGTTTATGCAACCTGCCATTGTTTAGCCACAGAAAAAGTCTGCAGGTACAGAGAATGTACTGTTGAATGCTTAACGTGAGGTAAACAAATCAGGGCTGAGATGTGAAGCAAAGAGAATGTCAGCCTGATCTTAAAATAAATACAAAAAAAAAAGTTGGATGATCAACGCAAATCAACTCAGCTCAGATTAAAATCAGTGTAAACGATGGGAATCAAAGTAAATAAAGGCCAAAAAAAAAAAAATGGACAAACACCAGCATCAGCACATTTCACAGTGAGTGGATGGGTGAGAGTGCAGCACAAGGTGCAGCAGTGTGTGTAATGTGATTGTCCACAGTTTGCAGTTTACTGTGCTCAGGAGAAGCACGGGGGATGGATTCAAACAGGCAGTCTTTACAATAAAATGCATTAAAGACAACGAAACGAAAAACCTGAAGCGGGTAAACTTGAAAGCATTTAAAGCATTTAAATGAATTGAAGTGAGAATAAAGCATCCATTGTTAAAGTTACATCATCAACACAACCCTTGGGCAAAGTCAAACATTTTTGCAAAGCGGTTTAATTGCATGCTTACAGGAGACTTGTAAAGGTCCTGAAATCACCATGGCATGTAGATTATGTACTGCTTATAATTACTACACTGCTGAAAAAAAAATGGTCTGGAGGACAGATCCAAGGACTTGAAGCCATCTGCCTTTTACCATCACTGCAGTGGGTGATGATAACACTAAACCCCTGTGCTGTATGCTTGAACCTGAGATGCTGGCACGATGGCTGAGGCTAGTGTCCCTCGCAACAGTCTTAGCTTTCTGATTCATGCAGGCACAGTGCCAGTGGAGGTGCAAATGCAGGTGTAATGCCATTTTCTTCTGGCACATGTCCATTTTACTCTGCTCAGACGTGCTGGTGTACGTGCACTCAGTGGAGCAGCTGGGAATGTGTATTCAGATCAGGTGGTGTTGTGTAATTTTGGTAGCATTTTAGCATGAAACTGATTTACTTTCCACCTGTTTTATGTTGTGCGAGCACACATTGAGATTTTCATCTGGTAAAGTCATCAAAATGACATGCAATTAATTGATTTATGATAACATTTAGACAAATGTGTTATTCTTAATAATAATGTTACCTGCAACTGCTTGTAGGATGTATGAGGTCCTTCTGTTTAAGTTCACTTGATTCATGTGGCCATTAAATAGCAGCAGAAGGTGATTTGATTGGCTTTTATTGAAGCACAGCCAGACGGCACCTGCTGTTTACCTACTGCTCTGGCAAATAATATATTCAACCTGAACCAGACTCTTCACAGGGTGGCACCGTAATGCTCCAAGATTGTTATTGCACATTGCCAGGTCCATGTGTGACTGAGGATTAAACCTTTAATACCTTTTTCACACTGGACTAAACTTTAGAAACAACCCAAAACATCTAACTTTTTTCCACAAATTAAGGGTACAACAGCTTGTTTAGCTCCGGGTCAAATG